>LOJH01001340.1:0-11132 GCA_001685095.1 Ellobius talpinus
ATTAACCAATGAAAGTAACACATAGACAGATGACCCTCCTCCATCAGAGCTCAATTTTTGAGCTTAACTCCAATTTCCTTTATTCCTAATGAGGTGTCAAAAATTTAGGATCACCAACTTGGAATCTGCTGTGGGAAACTCTCTTTCAACCTTTCTTAGATTTAAATAAACAAAGACAATACGTGAAATTCACGGGCAATCCTGTCCTCCAAGCAATCAAACCCACCATTTGGTGTCTGCCCAATATGGACATGCATGAATCCACATAAGGTCTCACAGAGAGGGCAGCCTGAAATCTGTGAAAACCAAATATTTTCCAAATTCACAAGCAATACCCTCGAAGAGCGAGGTTAACAGGCTTAAACTTTCCTGGCTTTTACCTTCATTCTCAAAGAGAAATATTGGAATTCTTTTAGTCTGTGAAGCAGAGTACAGAGACTCCACACTACTTTCTGCAATGCTGTATGGGCACACACTTTCCACTTCTCATTTTGCTTCACAAAATTTTTGTAGTAGCTCTATTGTTGCTTATATAGATTTATTTCTTACATATTACTTTGCTTTCTTTTTGGTCCAGATTTAACTCCCACACATAATATTGATTAATAAATAGTGGCTACTTGTAGATTTTTTTTCAAGAGAAATGTTGCATGTTGATTTCAGAAGATAAAAGATCTTGCTGAACATAGAAATAAACTAATGTAAAGGATTATAAATGCTCTGAGCAGTTAATGGTCACAAGGATCAGAGATCCACTACCCTCTACTAATAAGGGGAAGCCAACAACATATACAATCACATTTAAGTGGTGAAGAACTTCAAATGAAATGAGGATCAGACAGAAAGCATCTGAGAGTTGGAAAACCAAACATCCTGGAACAGGTACATTAAAACTCTAAAAGTCCCCAGCTGTGAAGATGAACACGCACAAACACAATCCCTGATAATTGACTAGGAATGACTTCACCTTCCAGAAAGCAAGGGAAAGATAAAAGTTAAGGAGAGAAAAGAAAACAAGGAGAAGATAAATACTCAAGGGTAGCAGAAACAAGGCACCCCAGAGTATCATCCAAGGCAGGCTGGGAACACTTTACCAAAGGCTTCGCAACTCCTTCTTTGTTTAAGAAAGAAAAGCTCGTATAGCACCAGTTCCAAGCCCCAATGCTCGCTTTTGTAAAAATATGGGGACAGGGGGAGTGATCTTTCACTCAGACACTTCATTATCATCTTGCCAAAAGGTGACTGCAATAAATCTGAAAAGTCATTAAGAATGTGTTGTAGGTGGCATCGTCTGGGGCATGCATGCGCAGACTGCAGGGGTATTGCACTACTGAATTCTTAGGTTGGGAAGCATCACAGGTGTTCTGCTATTCCGATGATTAACACAAGTTTGATAAAAAGTGGGAGACAAAACATAAAATGCACAGACTCCCCGTGTAGAGAAACTGCGGATTTTGGTTACTTTGGAAACATAATAAGAAACAGAAAAAGTGAGCTTTTCTTATTGCCTATTTTTCTATAGCAACAAAATGCATACAGATTCTTTAATTCTTTGCAACTCCTCCCATGGGAAGTCCAAAAGTTCTTTCTTTTGGGTGTGTGTGTGTCGGCGGTGGGGGGTTCATCATATGATGCCTTTTGTTCAGTTAGATAGTAGCAAATACAACTCAGTGGTACTCAAATAGCTTTTGCACACCGGGGTTTGCCCTCTTGTTACGTGACTCCCTTTTGCTACCACATAGGTGAGTCTGTGCTTGCTACATGGAAAGAGACACACCATCTGGAGAGACCTCCCAAGCTGAAGAGTAAATGATGCATTAAATATTTGGTTTCAAGCCACTTGGAGCAGGGTCCTGTGGTTTGTTATGTAGCAGAATGCAGCTACCATGGGGTCCTAAATGAAGATTATTGTAGTTGATATTTGCACTACCAATATTTAAGGTTAAAAATAACAAGCAAGTCTTTCTTGGGGTGGGGGTGGGTCATAAAGCTTGACTCTGAAGACGTTTCTTTTCCTGATCTTTCACCAGGAGATGGAGCCTGCAGGTGGGTCTTAACTACCTAAACTCTCAAAAAGAACTCCCCTATAAGACAGCTGAGAAACCGAGGTTTCTGAGTACCATAAACACGATAAGGAAATGGCAGAGCTGTCAATGAAACCTTGATTTCTTTTCGACAATTGTCAGTGTTACTGCACTGTTTCTGAAATAACCAATTACTGAACTCAGGCATACCATAAAAGAACAGAAACAGCTCAGTTTCTGCAAGGGACTAGTAGGTTCACTAGACGAAGGATGAGAGTCTGTCCCTAATTCAGTTAAAGTCAGTATGCTTCTTATTCTAAAGAATGCTGAGTCCAGCGGCGAACAGGAAGGCATTGCCATCAATAGAAATGGTGCTTGTGGAAGTAGCTTGTGATGGGCATAGCCTGCTCCAAAGAAAGAAATGTCCAGCTCAGATGTTTGCTAAAAATTGCCAAAGGGAACATACACAGACCCATATTGAAACCCATGCTTGTCTGCTAGGAAACAAACAAAACAAAAGCTGATAAGATAAGAATAATGTGACTATAGCATCCGTAATTATCTATATTTGTGCTTCATCTACTTTTATTGAAAGTATAAAATATGCATATACTTGTATTCTTTTGATTTTTGCCACTATATTGAGAAGTCACGCTGAATATGAACACTATCATCTACCTACATAAACCCGTGTTTGTATCAGACATGCCTACCTTGTTAGTAGTTATTGCAAACATTTAGTTTATTTCATTTTGGGGATCTTACAATCTTTTGGTCTTCTTTTTTGTTTTTTACACTAAGAAAGAATAGCTAGATGTAGACAAGTTTATGAGAATATCAAATACAAAACACAAAAATTGAAAAATAAAAACCTTTCGCCTATTGAAACCAATTTGCAGTTTGTATGTGAAGGTCTCTATGAATTTACAATGTATGTAAGACCCTGTGTTACAATGAGCATTTCTGAATTACACATGAGATTACATGTCATTGGTAAGTGGACTCTTTAGTATGATTCATGGATCGCAGCATAAGGTTTTTAATAGGTGAAGTGAGTAGAAAAAGAATTACAAGTCTGAGCAGGTAAGAATACAGCCCTGGGTTCAGCATTTGAACTTGTAGTAGGAGTCTGTTTGTCTATGCTGAAGGATAATAACTAGTGAATGTTAGCAATTGCATGCAGAAGTCACTTTTTGATGTTTGTACCCAGTTACCCAGCTGTCCTACTTTGGTCTCTCCCCAGTAGACATAAGCAAACTGGAGAGGAGGAAGGGAAGAAAAAGTTTATTTTAGTTTACAGGTTACAATCTGTCTTGGGGGAAACAGCAACAGAAGCTACGGGGGGAGAAACTGGATCCAGGAACCCAGGAAGAGTCTATAGGGGAATAGAGTATTGGTGCCCATTGTCTTGATTATTTCCTCTGTCTTTCTCAGTTCCCTTACTTGTACACCCTAGGTCTACCTGCCCAGGGATGACACTCACTACAGTGGATTGGGCCCTCCTTTATGAATCAGCAATCAAGAAAAGTCTCACAGATGTGTCTGATGGAGGCTGTTTGTCATTCGAGGGTCTCCCTTCCCAGATGTGCCGAGCTGACAAAACTAATCAATACATCATCTAAAAGGTGAATGGGAGTTTGTACTGAAGGCCAAAGGCAGGAGCCCCAGAGAACACAAGGCTGGGTTAAAACTCAGATGCCAGAGATAACACAAGGGTGTCTGGATCTTCTAAGGCCTCCTTAGCAGGTCACCAGGGAAATTCTATCTCATTTATCCTTGGTCAGGCCACCCTCTTCTGGTCACCATTTTTCTGGCATAAAAGGACAAGCTAAATCAACAGTGCCCAGGAGAGCCTGTACTGAGAGCTACCAGCCAGTTGTCGCCTCTGTTTCTTTTGTTGATCAAGGCAAGTCACATGACTCAATTCAAGATCAGAGTAGGTAGGGAAACACAATCCTCTGTTTTAGCAGGAAGAAGTCCAGAAGCACAGAAGGTTCAAAATAGCACAGCCCACCTAAGACTCTATCAGGAGAAATAACAGTCGCACACGATCAGAGAAAACATGGATTTGAGGGAAAGCGCTGACCCCATATTTATAGACGACTTCAGTGGAAATAACATTGGCTTCAAAGAACGTCCGCTCTTGAGAAGCACACCTTAAAAGCACCGCTTATTCTGAGCTTGTCGTCTATGAAATAATGTCAGTTACCATCATTCCTATTATTATTGTAATTATCATTATACTTTTGTTACCATTTCTTTAGGCCTTGAAACAGATCGAGCTTTTGCTTGCCCAGTCAAAGTCAGCATGTGCAATTTCTCCTCCAAGTTTTTTGCTTTTAGATATGAAGTAAGCCACTTGTGCTCATAAACAGGGGCCAAGCCAAACAAAATACAAATTATAGCACACATGCCCTTCTGTGTTCCTCTCAGCCCAGCCCCCTCAGTTCTTGCAAAGGGGAATGTAAAACAAAAGGTAGTTACAGAAGGAGGGGAATTTGTAGAACATTTTGGAGCAGGGAATGTAGGGAGAGAGTCCCTGCGGTCACTGGTAGCGGAAATGAGTTATTTCTCTTCCAAGCCCCGTTTCTTCTGAAAACATTTGGGAAATAGATTTTTGGAAAGAGCTGTTGTGGATTGGTTTCCGGGAATGGGCCATGCTCTCTGTGGTTGCGCTCCAGTTTGCTGAGCAGGATCTACTTTGAAATAGAGTCGTCACTCTGGCACTTGAATGAGACTGACTCCATATTCCTTTTGTTTCCCATTTGCTGCCATGTTTGAGACTCTCTTTGCCTTGGATGTAAAAAAGCTGTGGATCCATTTTTATGATGCATATTCCTGGGTCAGTTAAATAGGCCTCAATAGCATCCCTCCCCCAACTGATCATCTAATTGGACCTATTTGTGCTTATTTCTTATGCAAATAAAATAATTACCTTAATTATCTATTGAGATAAACTCTTCCTTTTTTCATTGGGGATGTTCTTGAGTAACAATTTAGCTTATTTCAGAGAGAACATGCTATAAAAGTTCAATTTTTATCTAATAATTGTACATAGTAAATTTAATTGTGATAGTTGCCTGATTATTTCAGTATAATTTCTTTCTAGGATTCTTTTAGACTCAGTTTTCTAAATTTAGCAGAGTTATTTCCTCTCCGTTTTTACTAATGCTCTTGATCATTCTTGGCTGAGAATGTATAGTGCATGTCCATGATCACACATGTGTATGCACCTGCGCATGCCTACAAGGAGGACCAAACGTGACACAGGATGTCTTCCTTAATTATCCAGTACGTTCTTTGTTGAGGTATGATTATCTCTCATTGAATCCCAAGATTCTCAATTCTGAATAGCTGTCCTGCTAGGATCCACTTTCCTTCCCTCCTGTCTGCTGAGATTACCAGCTCTTTTCATGCCTATATGGATTTTTAAGTGGATTGTAGGGATCCGAACCCTAGTCTGCCCATTTGTATGGCCAGCGTTTCACCTGCTGAGCCGCCTGACCTCTTGGTCATTTTCCATAGGACTCAACAGGTTTTCGTGACACTAGCTCTTGAACTAAGAGCCTTTCACCTGCTGGGCAAGTGCTCAGTCGGCCATGGTGCAATGTTTCCAACCACATGCCACAGAGAATGTTAGTAGAAAAACGGCAAAAAACTTCAGAGTATTATTTTGCAGGAAGGTGGCATGTGAATGCCGGAGTGAAAATATGAATCCATGAATTGCTGATTTAATCTACGCTCTGTCCCAGCAGCCTTCCTGGCCCCTCTCCCGGAACTCTGCTGTGAGGAGGTCCTGTCCCACTGGAGTGAGAGGAGGATGGTTGGAATCTCCAAGCAAAGCCTAATTTTACCATAAGCATGGTTTCCATGACTCTGGTGGCTTTCTGCAATCCAGGAAAAGCTTCTAGCGGTTAAGCACTGGGCTGGAAAGACAGGTGATTCCTGAGCTCTGGTTGTCTCAGCTGTCCCCAAAGCTGCTTTACTAAACATAGCAGCACCCCAACCCCTCTAAATCCAGTCCCAGCTGGCAAAGCCCGCCTGGACCTCCTTTGGCAACCTCTTTGTGTGAGTGACTGAGTGGCAGCTGAGAAAGCCCTACCGGAGCACGAACCTACTGCCAAGTCCTTCCTGTCTCTAGCTTCAGTGAGCAGCTCTGGGTCATTTTCCTAAAGCCCTGACACTCCCCAAGATAACTCAATCCAAAGGATCAGATGAGACCCTCAAGTTCTTTCTGCTCCCACTTCCTGAGCATGCATCCCAGGAAGTCGTTTTGTGATCAGCTCACAGGGATCTTTGTGGATCACATAGCTCTCTCAGAGGTTTGTCCTCTGCTTGTTTAGCGAGCACAATATTGGCATTATTATTTGCACATTTCTGAAGCTTTACCATGGCAAAAACTCAGTCTTCCACTTGGGGAAGGTAGTTTTCCTTTACAGCAGAAGTTGTAACGCTTTCCTAATACAAACGTGCATACAGGGTTTGTAATATAAAACTCCTGCAGGCATTCCTTAATGTCTCCCTTCTGGCTTAAACTGCTGGGTGTGACTAGTTTAAAAGCTGTCAAAATGACATAAAACAGTTATTAAAACCATTGGCTGCCTCACTGCCAGAGGGCAATATTGTTCCATAAATAGTTTGCACTGCAATAGTGCTCAGAGCAAGACTGAGCCATCAACCTAAGGGCAGGAGGCATTTGTAGCACAAGGTAAAATGCTATCACATGTGGAGTCCCATACATGAATAATCGAACCCATTTCTTTTCAGCAATTTGGGCAAATAGGTACACGTGAAACACGGGCATTCTGTATCTATCTGAGCACCTAAGTGAACATGAAATTGTACAATGAGCCTTTCACAGTAACTCAATTAAACATGTAAATTATTGTCCAATGTCCCCAGAAGCCAAAGAATATTTTCCGTGTCTGATGTCATTATCTTCTATCATTCATTTGTGCATCAAAGTACACATTTCTATAATTAAACAGCAATTATTTTTACTTCCATCCCATTAGTAATATTTAAAATCACAAGGATTCTTCTTTTTGGTGCTTGAATTCATTTCATTCTTAGTTGAAACACCCATTAAGGAATTAATGGCTATTGATGAGGGCAATCTTTAAACATCTATGTCTTTTGGTTGATAAACCAATAATGGGACTCTTCACAAAAACAGACTTACATAAGTAGGTATTTCTGAAATCTTGTAGAGGAACTCCCTGGTGCATATTCTTGGAAATTAATGCTATTAACTTTCACAAAATATCAACTACCTTGAAAAATAACACTCAATAATAGTTATCTGTTTTCTTAAAAAATAACTGCCTATCTCAAGAAACTGGAGGTGATTGCTTCTTTGGCATTTATGATATCGATTGTGAAAAGTAAATGACAATATTTGCAGTCTCTCCAAGTGTTGGGAAGGACAACAGATGAGAACTGAGGACCTCATTGACTTTGATCAGGGTGTTCTTGGCAGTTTATGCGAGGGTATGCTGACCCTACAGGTGATAGTGTTGGGGGATAGAGCTTGTAAAAGCTAATTAGGCTTAGAAAAAACTCTTGATATTGGGGGCTACGATGGTGGGTTTTACATCTTCACAAAAAGAGCCAGAGAAATGGCAAAATGGCAGCTCCCTTCCTCTCTTGCTCCTCCATGTGATGATACAATGAGATGAAAATGAGAAGTTGGGAGCCTGCCAGGAAGAGAATTTGCTAGCATCTTGACCATGGATTTCCAGCATCTAAAATGTATGAGCAAAAAAAAAAAAGTCTTTCATTAGGTCATTAGGTAGCCTGGTCTCTGGTATTTGTTACAGCAGGAGTTGGTTAAGACATACATAGAGGTATTTCCTAGAGTAGGTGATAGAATTCCCTATTATTCATATCAGTTTTGGATTATTACATGAAAATTTATGTAATCAGCCACCCAAGTAGAATAGGAAAAACTAATCCTGTGAGTTTCTTCTAGGTTGTGAACAAGAATCCAATAGAGTCGGAAACTATCCAACTGTGTATGTGTAGTCAGAGGGGATGAATCTCCTGAAAGGTAACAATCACTGCTTCCACATCAGGACTTTCATCACTCAGCTGCATGTTAGAAAAGCTCTAAAGATTCAAGACCCACAAGTTCACACGGGATGCTCCCTTCATTGTGTTGCATTTCAATTTTTTATAAGATGATTAGGCTGGGGGGGGCTTATTTCAGTTATGTTCTGAAGTTCTAAATGACTTCAAAACTCAAACCAATCCAATCGATTTCTCAGTAATTGGCTTAGAAGAAACCAAGACAAGAGCAATGCAAACGAAGTGCTTTTAAATAAATCATAATTATCCGGGCAAATATCTCCAATAATGTGAGCCTTTAATCAGATGACTACCAATTTGGAGACTGCTTGAGTTTGGGGATGTGACAGGCATCAGGAGGAGGGAGGGGGAAGGTTGGCAGCAACAGTAGCACATGTGATAGGGAAAGGCCAGGATATTATCCAAAACTATCCAGACTTGGAAAAGGTAGGCACCAGGAGGCTGCTTCTGTGCTCTTCCATAATAGCAGAGGGCTGCATATACATTTAATGTTTCCATCTCATTCCTAAACTGCAGAATCCATCTGGAATGCTTATGGATCTTTCTTTTCCCCTTCAGATGCTAAAAACATTTTGTGTGTGTGTGTGTGCGTGCACACGTGTGTAAGTGTGTCTGTGTGTGTGTCTGAGTGTGTGTGCAATAAGGAGCAGGTGTTGTTGCTTATTCAAATTCAGAATCTGTTACCAACTTCCCCCTAAAGTCCCTCTTTCAAGCCAGCATCCTTCTTCATTCTCTTGCTACCTAATCTTCTAGATTCTCATTACAGCAAACATTTTAAAGAGGGGCACTTGTGTCCTTCTGCAGTGATATTTTACTCATGGTTAGGGGTTAAAAAAATCAATATGATATGTGACCTCCTTGTGATTTTTTTTTCCGAAACCAAGAAGGAAAGTACTCCACTCCGTGCAGTTTTAATTAAACTGAATACATTATAAAACACTCTTCTAATTTGCTTTGCCTAGAAAATGTTTTTTAAAGTGTTACAAATCAATCAACTAATTGAGCTATGTAGTAGGATATGCAGATGGCATCTCCTCACTGTTTTCCCTCTGCTGATCAACAGCCTCTTCACAGACAGGCTTTGTGCGGCCTGGTAATGTGCATTCTGTGATATAAATAAGGCATGCTGAGTTAGTGGCAAAGGTTTGCAAGTCCTGACACAACACTGATGAAAAGCAGGGATGATGCTTGAAGAAGGTGCAAGGCAACACCAGTAGAAACGTAGGGGTAGCTACATGCAGCATGCCACCACTGTGTAGTCTGTATTGGACCAGGAGCCGATAATACTTTCTGCCCATTCAGAGTAGTGCCAGAGAGAGCAAGGTGGTAGCTGCCACAGGAATTCCCCCTCGGATCCCATACTGAGAGCTGCTTCCCCCTAAAGTCCCTCTTTCAAGCCAGCATCCTTCTGCATTCTAGCTAGTCAACTGCTGGGCTCTTTTAGTTTCCTTTCCTAAATATTAATTAAGTACGGGACACTCTGCCCAGTGCTGGGAAGACTTGCAGATGGACGAATGGCCTGAGATCTTTGCACTTACAAGGCTCTCATTTAACAAGCAATAACTGAACACATATACTTTCAGGTATCATGCTGGAATACATGATAATCAGACACGAAAATTAAGGTGTCTCTGCCCTCAAGTGTATTCTAGTCAAGTAGGAAAACTGGTATTGTGCATGAAGGAGGCAGACATGAGAAAAGAAGTACCTTTGTTAGGAGGTAGGATGAAGCCTTTGTGGTACAGTCAGAGGATGGAGTGCCTTGTAGGGTACCAGGATGCTGTGTGCTTCATGTGAGGGAGCAAGGTTAACACAATCTCTTCCCATTTTAGCAGCTGCCTACTCATTCTTTTTCTTCTTGGCCTATTCGTTCCAATATTCTATTATATATTTCCAATTCTCACATGTGGGATTGTTGGTCTACTTTAAAGCATTGCTCTGTGTTATACTCATTTACTACATATTCATGTTAAACCATCGTCACCCCTGAGGAAGTTTCAAACATGATTAATGTTATGTGCTTTCTATGACAGTATTAATTGGTTTCCATTACACTAATGGCCACACACATATCTTTGCTCTTTCTCACCCATTTTTTCTCACTTTAACCCAGACGCACTTTTAAGATTTTTCAAATCTTACTCTGAAGGACGATTAATAAAAACTCAGGGAGAAAGATTGGGGTTCAATCTGAAGACCCAAAAAAACAAAGCAGCTAGCCTCTGGCTCTTACCTCAACCTCAGTCCTGCCTCCAGAAATCTCAGAATGAGACTTGTCTGAGAGTTGTTTCCTCCCATTTTATAATCCTCTCTAGTTCTGGGATTAAAGGCATGCACCACCCAGTTTCTATGGCTACTGGGATTAAAGGTGCATGTCATTGTGGCTACTGGGAATAAAGGTGTGTGTTACCATCACCTGGTCTGTAAGGCTGACCAGTGGGGCTGTTTCACTCTCAGATCTTCAGGCAAGCTTTATTTATCAAAATACAATTGAAATGCCACTATATTACTCTCCTGTCTTATCTATCAATATCTAAAGTTGGTGTTGGGCATTGCAAGGATACACTGTTCACATTTTACTTAAATAAGAACAATTATGCCAGACATTGAGCTTTGAGATACTGCAGATTGGGGGAGATTTCTTGGTCATAACTAAATAAAGTTATATATACATAAACATGTATATGATGTATAGTGTGTGCATGCATGGTTGTGTGTGTGTGTGTCCAAGAGAACCAGGTAAACTAGAAAGTCCCTCTATGGAAGGGAAGCTGCAAGGCTTAATGTCAAACATGATAACAGGATCCATTCTAGCTCAAAAAAGAGCTTATTATTGAAAGAGAAACCAAGCAACCATGCATTGAAAAAGAGTTATCTTGCAGAAGAGGGAGGACCAAATACCTTTGTAGTCATGTCTTTTATGTAGAAGATGATAAGAAGACTGGAAAGAACCTGCAGCTGGGTTGCTCAGACTAGAGTAGCAGCTCTCTCTCTCTCTCTCTCTCTCTCTCTCTCTCTCTC
>LOJH01001340.1:11236-23776 GCA_001685095.1 Ellobius talpinus
TCTCTCTCTCTCTCCTTCCTGTCTATCTTCTCTTGAGCATTGTCTGTCTTTTTTCTGTGTCCTCTCTTTCTCTCTCTCTTTCTGTCTATCTGTCTGTCTTATCTCTGTCTTCTTTCTCTCTGTCTTCTCTCTCATGCTGTCTCTCTGTCTTCTTTCTCTGCTTTACTCTCTCCCTCTTTCTCTCGTGTGTACATGAGCATGTTTGTATGGTTGATTCTTTGCCTTTCACCACTATGAGATGAACCATAGGTAAAGAATACTTTCTTGACAGCAGAAGGGTTTTGTTTGTTCCAATTGATTATGGCAACATCATATACTTTTCTCTTGAATCATTTCCAAAGGCTATCTGGAAAAAAAACGTTAAAGTGCTGCATTTAGGTAATTTAAGGGTTCTTTAAAGGAAAATAGTATCTTTTCCTTGGTGGTAAAAGTACTAAAGTATCTGAATCTAAGGGGATTTGAATTCATTCTTCAGAAAGCAGTTTTATATAAAAGAAAGCACTTAATAGAGATAAGGTACACTCGACTCTTTATAGAGTGGAATCAATATTGACTGTGAAAAAGTGTTGGTATCTAGCCTATACCTGCTTGGCAAGCAGGGCAAACAGCTAAGTGCTTTTAGGGCTGGCAAGGAAAATCTGCCCTTTTAATAGATACAGAGAAAGAAACTTTTCTGAAGATCAGATATCTTCCAGAGATTGTTCCAAACTATGAGGGGCCAGAACAATATGAAACACATTTTATTTATATTCATTGGTATTTATAAGCGACTAGCTGACCAGGCCCGATCTTCACAATAATACTACAACTTAAATATGACATCCTAAGACCCTGGAGTGGAGGAGCTCCGGAATCCTGATGCAATGAAAGTATAGGGTGTAGTGTGAAGGGTACTGGGGATGGAAGGATCTTAAAGAGGGCATGCACCGGCTGAGAGGCAAGTTCATGCAAAGCTCCCATTTCTTGATTCGTATAAAAAGCCATTCGCTTCCTCAATTCAGTGAACATTCTCAGTCGTAAGTTTGCTTTCTATTGCTGTGATTAAACACCAGGACCAAAAGCAAACTGGAGAGGAAAGGTTTTGTTTCAGCTTCAGTTTAGATTCCATCATTGGGGGAAGTCAGAGCAGAATTCAAGGCAGCACTAGAGAGGCAGGAACTGATGCAGAGGGCATAGAGCATGGAGCAGCATGGTTTACTGATTTGCTCTTCAGGGCTGCTCAGACTCTTCTTCTACCATCTAAGACCTCCTGCCCACGGTTGGCATTCCCATTGTGGACTCGGCCCTCCCACATCAATTACTCATCAAGAAAGTGCCCTGCGGTCTTCACTACAGGGCAATTGGATTGAGGCATTTCTCAACTGAGGTTCTCCTTCCCAGATAACTTTAGCTTTCAAACTAACCAGGTTATTCTCTAATGATGTTACAGGTATTCTCCTAAACTTGAGGCAGAGAGGCATTCTTGGGGTGATATTTGGTTTGTGCTATAACAAATAAAACTTGCCTAGGGATCAGAGTGTGGTGCAATTCACTAGTTAGCTATAGAGGCCAGGCAGTAGTGGCTCACACCTTTAATCCTAGCACTCGGGAAGTAGTGGCAGACAGATCTTTATGAGTTCAAGGCCACACTAGATTGATACAGTCACAAAGAGAAACAGAGCCAAGTGGTCATGCCTCACACCTTTAATCCCAGTATTGGGGAGTCATTGGCCTTTAATCTTAACTCTAGGGAGGTGGAGACAGGAAGGATTTGCTGGAGACAAAATGGCTGGGTGGAGAGAGGAATATAAGGCAGGAGGAAACAGGAGTTCAAGGCATTCAGTCTGAGGATTCACGGAGACAGGATCTTGCCCACTTCGGTCTGAGGATTTTGTCGAGGTAAGAACCCTAGTTGCTGGATATTCTGTTTCTCTGATCTTTCAGCTTTCACCCCCTAATATCTGCTACACGTTCTGTATGGTGTAAACCAGTAAGAACACATGTAATGGAAAGATGTAATTTCAAGTAGTAACAAATGCAATAAGGTAAATAAAAACAGATACTGACCCTTTCCACATGATCACTTGATAATCAAAGTGATGCCTTGATAATCAAATTGTGCCCAGAATAAATTTATAAAATTTAAACTTGGGTTCTGTGTTAGGCATTGCAAAGGGTTACAATAAAGTAACTTATGACACACTATTACCTTCAGAAAAGAAGTGATAGAATAGATATTAACTCAAAAGTTAATGAACGTTCAAATCAGTAGTACGTAACGATGCCACAGAAATAGGAAGATAACAATATTAAGAACTATCTATTATCTAGGAAGGTGCTTTGTAGATACCACCATAGTTTCCTTTATTCCTCAAATCACAGTTGAGGAAATCAGATTTTGAATACGTAAACTGACTTGTCCAAAATCACACAGGTAGCAACTGGTGGGATAAAGAACTCAAGGATGTTCTTACCAGAACAGCTGTCAATCTCCCCACACAATATACAGGTGTTTGCTAAATTACCCGCTGAAAAACTTCTTCCTGGGTCTATATTTAAGCAACAGTAGGCAAATTTATTCAGGCCAAATCTCCTAATAAAATAGGAACAATGCTATTACATGTCCAAATGTAAGCTTATAGCCAGCCAATGCATGCATGGAACATCAAAGGCACAAAGTTATCCCTCTCCTGAAATCTTCAGTGAGTTAGTTCACACACAGATTTTATACAGCCCTAATTTAAAACTTTGCAAGTTTGCTGTGAATCAGAGAGTTGATTCTAAAATTTGCTTGGGAATAGAGTGAGAATAGTCAATATGCCTTTGAAAAATAGATTAAAAGTTTTGGTAGACTTACTCTATCAAGTGCTAATGTGAATTTTTACATGTAATAGTGATTATTTCATAAAATAATACAGGATTAGCAAACATACTTGTCAATAAAGACAGACATATTCAAATTTCTCTGATATTGAGCAGAGGGAGTACAGATGATGGTAAGGAAAAGTCTTCAAGGTATTCTGAAAAAAAAACCTTAGTATTTATGTAAAAAGCAATAGGGCAGAGGCTAAATTAATGACTCAGTTTTTAAGAGAACTGTTGCTTTTTTAAGGATTCAAGTTCAGTTCACAGCACTCAAATCAGACAGCTCACAACTGCTTGAGTTGTGACTGTAACTCCAGCTTTAATGAATCTGACGGCCTCTCTTCTGGTCTCTGAGGACAATTTTGTGTGTGTGTGTATGCATGCACACAAAACAACATCTACACTATAAGCATCTGACAATGGTATGGATTCTGGGTGGATTAAACCACTCATAGCATTTGGAAAAGAACTCAGCAGAATATTGTCATGTCCTTGAGTAGGAAAACATTTCTATGGATTAAACACACACACATGCATCATGCACACACACATATGCATAATGCACACACACATGCATCATGCACACACACACACATACACACACACACAACTGTGAAACTGTGTCTGGGGCAAGTGGCCTGGCAAGATAGGCCCACTGGTACAATAGTGACAGAATGTTATGCTAGTGACTATCACTTTCTGGTTGGATTTAAAACCCATTCCACAAGAAAGAACTCATATATGGTACCACTAACTGGGTCCCAAATCCATGCTTTTCCAGGTCTTAGACCCAGGGGAGAGCCCAATACTACTATTCTGCTAAACAGACATAGTAATCAACTGTCTCCTAAGTTCTTTCACCATAGATTAGTACCCCTTTCAACTATCATTAGAGAAGCTTATTTTTTAGTAGATGGCAATTAACAGAGAATCCTATAATAGGTAAATCTGCAGATAACAAGAAATTGGAATGCTCACCTCTACTTGGGATATCCATATCACACTCCTCCCTGCAAGGGCCAGTGGTTATAAGACTGTAACAGGCAGAGGTAGTGGATATGTTCAGTGAAATAGTATGTTCAAGACATGACATCATCAATGAGAACATAAATGAATAGGGGCTTTGTGTGCAAGCATAAGATCTGTATAAGATCAAGCCATCCCATATCTCTGCATGACTAGGAGAAAGGTCCATAGAGTTATATTCCTAGATGAGTAGCTATTGGTAGCTCCTGGCTACTGAGAGATGAAGAGTCATATTTATTCAGGGAAATACCCTTTGATGGGCTACCTGTACTCCAATAGTTGGTGCCACACCCATGCACATATAGGCAACACTAAAGAGACTCAATGTATCTAAAAAAAATTTAAAAAACCACATGAACCTGGGAGGGAGAAGTAGGGTGAGGTGGAGTTAGGGGAAGAAATAGATGCCTCTAAGGGAGTTAGATTTGCCCAAAACATATCATATGCACTGAAAAATTTTAAAAATAAACAAGGGACAAAAAGAAAATAAAAACAAATTTGGTAAATTTAAAACTAGGGACTTCTGTTCAAAAACATCCTAAATAAATTGAAAATATTATGTAGCATTAAGAGTAAATGGACAGTGCTATAACCAAAAGAGAGTTAAATTGTATAAATAATATTTGAAATGGAATAAGACTGATAATGTTTTAGTATGTTTTGTGTTGCTTACACCTACAGGGGAGCCATAAAGGGTAGGAGTTAGCTCAGGCAGAAAGGAAGGGCTAGTGACCAAGGCTGACAGCTTCCTGGATGCTTCCAGAGCTCCTACTCCCCAGGAATGGTCATAGGGCTTCATTTTGGAACTATGCCCCATGGTATGAACTTAAGCTTTTCCCTATGTTTTTATATGGCTTCTTACTAATTTGAAGAAGCAAAAGTATAGAAAAAATGGACTATATAGAGGGATAATGAAGCTAGGCTATATTAATTCAGAGACGGAAGCAATTATATTGTGCTAAAAGGGAGAGTTTCACTGAAGAAGGCTCTGAGTCATACTATCAAGCATGAGTAAGGCTTGCTTACATAAAAATGCAGGCAGGTGTGTCTCAGACAATGGAGAGAATATGTGCTGAGGCCTGGAGGAAGGAAAGCCCACAGACCTAAGCTAAGGGATCACAAATGAGATTGGTCAGTTTGGGATGAAATTTATAATGGGCAAAGAGAGAGATGAGAAGTCAGTTAAGGATAAAGTCAAGTGGAATACTAAATGCAAAATAAGAAATCAAAGTCCTGACTTCTAGAGGTAATACATTTGCAGATACTTTAGCAGTTTTTTACCCTAGATATAACTTCTGTAGGTCTTTGCATCAATTCCTGGAAATGTTGATGCTGCGGGAGCTACTTCCGCTTCTTCAGCCAATAGCCTTTAAGATACCAGTTTCCCAATGAAACTCCAGCCAACTGCTGATGAAAGGATAGTATTTGCGACAACTGAATGGGTGAGGTGCATTTATGTGACATTGGTGTCTGTGGAGGCCATTGTCTAGGTGGCCGTTTTCCTCACAGGAATAACAGAGATTTGTGTTATGGCTCTTCATCCCCATCTATCGGTTAGAAAAGTGCAGATTTGCCTAGCCACAGAATAACTGTCTACTTGATAGACACAACATTTTGATATCTTTTTGCTCAGACCCTCCTTTCTATGCTATGTGCTCTGTGTGACACTGGGAATGATTGGTGAGGACCAGGGAGTGTAGCTTGAATGTCACATTAAGCCAGTAAGCAGTACTACTAGGAATCATGTTTGGGGAAAGAGAGAGAAGACACCATATGAAAGCCATTGACCAGAAAAGCCAATTAGGAAGTATCAGGAGAGCATTGGACCCCCTGCAAATTCTGTATTATCAGGGTTAAATTGCCATGCTCTAGGGAACTGGCTTTTTATGTAAATCAGAAATAGCCCACATTCCTGCCAATGCTACCTACATTCATTCAGAATGAATGTGTGATGATTAATACCTTTTCGAAAGATGAATCTAAAGTCATAGCCCAAACAGGAGCTGAAAGAAATTCAAACTGAAGGGTTGTTTTAGTTAAGATCAAAAGGCAGGCAGGTGTCAAAGCATACCTTCAATGTATCAGCTGTTAATTTTTGAAATATCCTTAGAAAGACATTTTCCCTCTTTCATCATCTCTTTTAGCAATGAAGTTCAGTAAAAATAGAAGATACAGTCTTCTGCACCCTGGCAGTGAACTTCTCATCCGACTCATCATAATGTAGGCTGTCCCTCTCTCCGCTAAATTACTGTCTATCTGTGTAAAATGAAATGGAAATTGAAGAGGGGATTACTCAGATAATTTAGGTCAAAAGTAAGTTTTCCAGAAACATCCAGATTGAGGCAAACATGTTTTCTCTGGTTCATATCATCCTGATAATTGCCTTAATTCCCCATTTCGTTGTGCTTCTGTAGACAGCTTAATGGCAGTTAAGTTTTCTGGAACTTGCCGCATAAGAATAAATACTCACTTAAGTCTTTTCCAGATGAGTCAGAGGGAGAAAATGACTGGAGCTGTAAGTGATATATGTACCCCATCCCCAGCCATTTGCTGTGCTGTAAGTTTTCAGATACAATCGGGAAGAGAGGATATTTATATGGACAACCAAAGAGAACACATCAGTAATCCATGAGTAAAGTAAGTTCTGTTCTACCAAAGCACCACATTAGGGTTAAGTTGCTCTCTGTTCTGTGGCTAGGATCCGTATTATCAAATCATTTGCAAAGCATAGCATAAAACTGCTCCTTATCAGGCAATGTGGGTAGTGTAAGGGCTCAGGGTAAAATCTTACTTACTGATGAATGTATATTAATTTATGAACTCCTTCCTTAGTCAACATTGGCTAAACATCTACTATGGATCAGATGAAAATTTCTAATCTCATGTAGTTTAATATTCTGGTGAAAAGTAAGGAGGTAGATTACAGAATAGAAATACTTATTAGGTAAGTCAAACATTATGTCAGAGTGAAAAGTTTTCCAGAAAATGAAGAAGAGCACAAGCTAATAGGAAAAGGGATCCATTGGAGGAAGTAATGTTTCTTAAATATGATGCATAGGGGAGCTTCAACCAATATGCTTAAAATATGACATCTTAGAAAGCACATGAAGGCAAGCGTTTGTCACATAGGTAACTGGCATTAGAAAGTTTTCTTTCATGGTGTTATCTAGAATATAGGTTCCAGAATAAGAATATAAAACCTGTATGTATGATGGTTGGCAAGGAAGCCAGAGACTGAGACCTAGTATTAATCAGAGTTAGTGGGATATGAGAGTAGAGTTACATAGCATAGTGATTGCTAGACCTTAGCTTTCATGAGAAAGGATGGTTCTAGCTATTGGTTTTGAAAGGTAGAAAGCAAAGGCCAGTGATGGTGCAAGGTTGGGCAGCCTAGTTGGGGTGGAAGGGTACAGAATGCTCAGATTATGGAGAGACTTCAAAGCGCAGCCAATAAGCTTTCTAATTTGTTGCTGGTTGTACAGTAAGAGAGGTATGATCTATACTCCTGAAAAAGGCGTTGTCACCAACTGGAATTTAATAAAGACTCCAGATGATGTCACTTTTGGTGGGGTGGAGATTTGCTCTGTTTTGAACACATTGCACTTGAGATATCTGTAGGCATTTTGAGGAAAAATTTGCAAACTTTATAGTAGCAGTTGGCTCTGTAAGAAACATCAGTTGAGAATTTTCACATTCTAGAATCATTCCCTAATGCTTATGCAAGTTCTCAGGATAATAGAGATCTAGAGGCTTGCCTCAGGCCTATTCATGAGTTTGATTTTTCCACCTAGTTTCTACCAACATACCTTTATCTGTACTTTTCGGCAAATACATTTGATTGAGATTCTGTTGCTAATAACATTTTCAGCAATCATAATACCCAGTTCCTTTCTGTCCTTTGTAACAGCGAGGCTTCAAGTCCCAGGGAGGCTGCAAGTCCCAGGCCTGCCTATTTTTAGAAGGAATCAAGTGACTCACTTCTGGCCAATGAAGCAGTCAAAGATGCACACACAGTGTTTCTGAGTACTAAAGGAACTCTTTTTCATGTTCTTCAACTCCCTTTATCTTTCTTAAACTGGTCAGAGGAAATAAACTAGCCTGCTCAGAAGGCTGTGGGTTGGCTGGACATTAGCACAAAAGACTGTGGGGGATGACTGGACATTAGCTCTAAAGAGTTCTGGAGACCCTGAAGAATTCCTGCAGCCAAACTACCATATTCATCCTCATTTGACTGTAACGTGGAGGGGGACTAGGACTTGTCATGATAAGCTGCTGAAATTATGAAGCTGTTTCCAGCAGTTTGCATATCTTGACTAACAGAGGCATTGACTGTTAACTGTGTGTCACACAGTATTCAAAGCTCTTGAAATATAATGTCATTATTACTACAACTCAACTTTGGTCCTTGGAGCAGCGGGTAGGAGGACATAGGAGTGATTAGACTTTTCAAGTCAGTATTCAACGTCCTTCAGCTATGACCTTCTCTTTGCCATTTTCTGCTCTTATGTCATTTCCAGCATCTATTTTCTTTTGTCCTGTGTCCTATATCTTTTGCTATGCAATTCTGTGAATTTATTATTTTTAATAAGAATCTATAGAAAATTTTAATATTTAATTTCCTTTGCTCTTCATCTCCTCAGATCCTACCTTCCTTTTCCAATACCGCACTAAAAATATCTCATTGATATCAATCTTAGTGAGTAATCTGAGGGCCCAAAGTTTCTACCTCAGGACCTTTGCTCTAAAACTTCCTGTTGTGTGACCTTAGGTAGCCATGATTTTTTGCTGTTTGCTTTTGTTTACACGTGTATATAGCCAGTCTATGTCTCCTTGACTGTTATCTGATTATCGGATCTCTTCTCGCTGGACAAATGCACATACCATCTTGGGCTTGAAGTGGAATATATAAAGTGATGATTGTGAAATTTAGATTTGAACTCAGGTCTCTCATCTGAGCTTTGGTTAATCGACACTATTGTGAAAGATGGTCTCTAAAATAGTGTTTGTTTTGAGAAACTTCAATATCATCAACACTTAACTCTAATACTGCCTCCAAACAACAATGACAAACCTCCCTTTGTTCCTGTGGTACTGGTTGTTGTGTTAAATTAATTAATTAATTGCTGATAGAGATCATCTTTTCCCAAATCTCAAATCCATCTCTTTCATTTTTCCATAAAGCCTCATCGGTGCAAAGAATTGTGTCACTGTTTCCCTCCATCCACATAGCTACCACACTCATTCAAAACCCTACCATTTGGGCCATTCTTGCATTAGCCTTCTAACTGATGTCTCCTGTATGCAACTTACCTTCACTAGGACGCTAGTGTAACTATAGAAGGCACTATTGTAAACAACTTTGACTGCCTTCTCAAACCTCCAGAATGAAAGCCTTTGCCACTTGATCCTAGTTTTAAAGGGTCTCCTCCAGGCCAGAGCATGCACTTCAAACTTGACTTCAGACCTGACCTTTTTATTTGGCTCCTTAAATTTCCTTTTTATATCATCTCAGATTTCTATGCATTTCCAGTTACCCCATACCCACCCTTCTGATCACACTTTCATCTCCTAAACCAACACACTTGTTTCAAATCAAGGCACTGAAAGCTTTGAATGATTCAGGCCTTCTTTTGTCTTCCAATGTAGTAATCCCATCTATATGCTTCACTATATAGCTCCACTCTTTTCTCTTCTGCTGAATTCATCTTTGCGAACATCACCAGTGAGCTTTCAACCTCCCCATCCTCAATCTCTATTCCTACCTCAGTATATTTTATGAACTATAGCCTCAGGCTTGTACTTTTGCCTGTTAGCTATAGTGGCATTTCATTTGTATTTTAATAAGTTTAGCTTGCCTGCAGATCAGAAAAGTAAAACAACCACATTGGCCGGCCTTACAGACCAGGCAGCAATGACGCACACCTTTAATCCTAGTAGCCACAATGATATATACCTTTAATTCTAGTACCTACACTAGTTTGCCATAGAAACCAGGTGGTAGTGGTGCATGCCCTTAATTCCAGAACTAGAGAGGATTCTAAGATGGAAGGAGACATCTCTCAGTCACAGTCTCATTCTGAGATTCCTGGAGGCAGTATCGTTACATCAGACCAAAGTAGAGGAAAGAGCCAGAGGCTGGCAGTTTTGCTTTTCTGATCTTCAGATTGAACCCCAATTTCTGTCTCTGAGTTTTTATTATTCATACTACTTTTGGTGAATGTTTAGAGTACAAATTCATGAAAAATATCCATTTGCCTGAGGCTTTTTAGCCACCAGCACAGGCCAGAGCTGAACCCAAACCTAGCCACCTGGGTTTTGGTGAAAAACTAGTGCTCCCAGCTTCGATCTGTCCCGGCTTAGCTTCCATGTAAAGATGGAAAATACACAGAGAATCTGGATACTGTATGTTATTGCATTGTCTTTTAATTGTTTGATTGCTGATGAGGGAGCAACAGCCGCTAAAAGACATTTGATTATAAATGCTGCTTGATTAATCCAACCTATATATTTTGAAAATGCCTTGACTTCAAAATTTAAGTCAAATGATATGTTACTTTGGAGGAGAGATTTTGCTTTTGTTTCCACAGAAAGTGAGAGGCTCTGGATTCATTTTGGGTTAAGAAAAATAAGGTTTGAACAAGGAAGACCCCCTAATAAATCTCCAATAGGAGTGGATGGCCCAGATGATCCAACATCTTAGGGCATGTCTATTGCAGTTTCCTCTGAGTTCTACACCCAGAAAAACTTTGAGACTGCTGGCTGAGATGATCCAGCCTCACAGAATACTACAGCCATGACTTGAACATAATCCTGTATTTTCCTTGGGTCCCCATAAGATTATCAGTGCCTTCAATCAGCAGGAAGTAGCCTACGAAACTACACCGACATTCCCAAAAATGGATTATAAATGTTTGCCTTTGTTTAGTGTATTGGTTACAAGTTGTTATGGAAAATGATCATGAAAAAAGCTAAACAAAAAAATTAGATCCAAGGTTCTTGTTTTGAAAAGAAAAAAAGGGAGATATAGATATAGGGTAAATGGGTAGATTATTTAATCTACTCTGGAAAGAATAAAGAGAAGCCATAGATATGATAAAAGGTAGATTATTGAATCTACTTTTTAAAAGAAACTACTACTTTTAAATGTTTTATATTGGGTTGGACTTTTGTATATTGTATACAAATTTTGCATATTGATAAAATTTGAGATTAATTTTGTTAAAACTTATTGTACATACATTTTTAGCCTTGTTCAAAGTATTTTACCTATACATCTTATATAACAATGTACTGCAAATCCCTAGTCCTTGCAAATTACTATTAGCAACTGTTTAGAATACTAAGGAAATGCAGGTTAGTAATTAGTCACCTATTATAATTGAACTTATAGTCATATTAGGTATGTTTTCAAGGTCAAACAAAGATATATTTTAGATAGTCATCTTGAAACACTTCAGAGATCTACAAAATATGACATTTAAGATGTTTTAATAACCTAGGTTCTTCTTTTTATGGCAATAAGACATATATGCTCCTGACAGCACCAGTCTACTTCAGGGAAGATAATAAGCATTGAAGAAACTCCACTTTAATTTCTTTGTGGCACAAGCAAGCCACTGGGCAAGAAAATGCCCTTGCCTGGACTGCTGAAAGTTTGCTGCCCTAATTAGATGAATAGGACACAAAAGAAAGTGACTGCCAAACACTGTCAAGACAAGGAGGGACAGCCCTTCAGACTATCCTGCTTCTCAGAAAAGTCTGTCATATATGCTAGGCCTGTAGGCTAAGGATGGATGCTCCAATCTTGCAGAGAAACTTTGGGTGACTGTCCAGGCAGCCAGCTCTTTCTGACATTACTCAAGTTTTTTGGAAGTCACTTGCTTGCACTTCCTGCTTATTCAGCATTATTTCCTTCTTTGGTCTCTGAGGGAGTTGAAGACTAGATAGTTATAGTTTTCCCTGTTTAACTGACTCAAGAAAGCAAGTTATGATAGAAAATAAATTAGCTACAAAACTTTGAACACACCAACATTGAATAGACATGGAGTATTTTCTCTGAGTTTGTCTAATGCAAATGAACTACACATTATTGATGCATTTATTGCCTGCATATATTACATATAGTTATTGTACTTAATGTATATATTTTTCTTATATTAGTTCTAGCCTTCTTAGTTTAGACAAAAAGGGGAAATTGTAGTAGCATTTCATTTGTATTTTAATAAATAAAACTTGCCTGAGGACCCACACTTAGTAGCCAGCCTTACATACCAGGTAGCAATGACACACACCTTTAATCCCAGTATGTACAATGATACACACCTTTAATCTCAGTAGTCATAGTAGCTTGCCATAGAAGCCAGGTAGTAGTGGTTCATGCCCTTAATTCCAGAACTAGAGAGGATTATAAAACAGGAGGGACAACTGTTATGTTCAGTCTCATTCTGATATTCCTGGAGGCAGGATCACCATTTTGGACTGAGGTCAAGGTAAGAGCCAGTGGCTGACTCATGCTTTTCTGACCTTCAGGTTGAATGCCAATTTATGTCTCTGGGTTTTTATTAATTGTGCTACAGTGCAATTATCCTCATTGCCTCTATTTTTACTCCACTAAATAAACCCCTTAATCTGTATCTCTCCCTTTTAAATCTATCTATCTATCTATCTATC
>LOJH01001340.1:23853-49607 GCA_001685095.1 Ellobius talpinus
CTATCTATCTATCTATCATCTATCTATCTATCATCTATCTATCTTATATCTATCTGCCTATCATCTATCTATCTACCATCTATAATCTGTCTATCTATAACTGTTTTCTGTCTACTTATCCATCATGTACTAGCTATAAATCCATACATTTAGCCACTGACTTAATCTATTTGGTACTTTTCTCATCTATGTGTCTGTTCATCTTTTTAATGGTAAATAAATGGTTTTTATAGGAAATTTATTTAC
The DNA here is from genome assembly GCA_001685095.1 of Ellobius talpinus. Taxonomy (NCBI): domain Eukaryota; kingdom Metazoa; phylum Chordata; class Mammalia; order Rodentia; family Cricetidae; genus Ellobius; species Ellobius talpinus. The sequence goes on from LOJH01001340.1 coordinate 24,100, forward strand.
AGAATGTTATCAGTGTGTGTAAAGAATGTGTTTTATCAATACATTATTGTAAGTTTGTAATTATTTAATATACATTCTACTGTTATTCACTTCTGTTTACCAATGTTTTCTTAAAAGACATGGTATTAGAGCTAGCAAATAGAGGTGATTCTCTCCATAGATTACAGCTACCATGTACTGCCTATTCCATAGAAACAAAGGCTGATTAGAGTTTACCATAATGTCCTAATCCACACCATGGTACTTTGCATGGCACACATGCACCAATGCCTCAATAAGAAATTATTGTTGACTGGATGTTTAACAACACAAGATGGAGTTGAAAAACATTGCCTTAGAAAAATCATCTGTTTTCAAATGTTTAATAACTCCATGAGGATGCATGATTCATAGCTTGATTTCCTGACATCTTTCTTCAGTTTTTCTCCCCACATGCCAACTATCAAGTAGAGATTTTGACTCAGATCTTCTGCAATCACTTTAAATTGAACATATCTAAAAGCAAACACATTATCTTCCAAGATTATTTTAATCTTCTCTCATTTTACCAATTAGTAAGTCTTGAATATTTGAATCCATCTAAGCTTATTCTGTTTCATTTGCTTCTACATATAACCAGTAATGAAAGCCACTCAGTGCTTCCTTCATGGAAATGTTGAGTGCCTTTTTCCAATTGTGCATGCCTCTAGACTATTTCAGTAATACCTGGTATACTGAAACTTGGGTTATTCAATTATTGCTAACTCATTTTAATTTCTGAGATACCGTTCACACCTTTACACAACTAAGTCAATCTTCTTTTCCCTCCGTACATATTTGGACCATAGTAGCTGAGCTCAACTTGTGTTCTTCCAACTGTTTCAAGTGCCATTTGATGATATATATTACAAGAAATAGAAATGTCTCTCCACTGATGTCATAGTGTCCATTCTCAGCTACTAAAGCTGTTCCATGCTAGCTTACTTACTCTAGCTAGCATCCTGTGAAGTTTTGTCTTCGCATGGATATGGATCACTACAGTATGACTATAAACTCGTACTTTAAAATAAATGAAAAAAACCCAGCAGGTATCGAGTACCTACAATGTGCCAATACTCTTCAGGTTATTTGTTTAGTCTTCAACAATAGCTATGCCTGTGGATATGATAGTTCCCACTTAATAGGAGGTAACAGACTCAGATAAGTTATAATTAGTCAATGATTGATAGATCTAGGTGCTCTAGATACTATGTTTCCTTTTCTATATCACCATTCCTTATTTCCCACACGTCTGTACACACATACACACACATGCATGTGACTGGACACACACACTTACCTTTAAAAGCTTTCTGTAGTGCACAGCACATAGTAAGAGTTCAAGAAATACATAAAGTATGAGGTGGTGTAACATGGATCTGGAAGCTTCCTCAAAAGTCCACATACCCAGGCTATGGGAAAGTGTTAGAAAATTTAAAATATGGGTTACACCCTTGAAGGGAATGGTTGAGTCTTGGTTCTGTTTCTTGTTCCTGTGATCTAAATAACTTTCTTGGAACACACACACACATACACAAACTCTCTCTCTCTCTCTTTCTCTCTATCTTCCTGTTTTTCTCTCTCTCTCACACAGAGAGAGAGAGAGAGAGAGAGACAGGCACATACACACACATACAAACACACAAACAAGAACCTACCATGACGTCCTGTTACAGTCCCAAAGCAATAAGGCCAGTTTTTCATGGATCGAAACCTGTAAAGCTATGAATCAAGTTAATTGTTTTCTCTATATCACCTTTTATTACTGCAAGAATTTGCTACAGTAACAGAACATCAGCACATGGGCATTTGACGACACACCATTCAGGATCCTGCAAAGTTAGACATTTCACACAGATTAGCCTCTGACTATGGTGTTGAAGGTGACAACAATTTCTTCAATTCATGTAAAACAGAAGGAACAGGACCCAAGCAGCCATTTGTGCCCTAAATGCTAAGACTCAGTCAGTTTATAAAACAAATATTTTCAAAAATAGAAAGCAGAAACCCACACTGAAATTCTTTATCACCACTAGTAAATGCAAGAAAAACTCAAAACCTAGTCAACTGCCTATCACAATGTGCATGGCCCTTTATAGACTAAAAGCAGCCTATTTCATTTGTTGAGATGCCTTCTAAAAATCAGAACCTATCCAAATGAAACAGCACATGATAAGTACTGAAATCCAGCATGGAACCATCTCAAAGAACAATGATTGCTAGTCTTCAGAAAGCACCTTCCCACATGGAGGCTTCTCTTTAACTTTATCAAAACAATCCTCCCATTCTTGTTATGAGTCAGACAAACAAATTAATCCTTAGTGGTGATATCGTGTGCACAAACACTTCAATTAAAAAAGAAAAAACCTCAAATTGTGTACTGAAAATTCTTTTATTTTATTGTCGACACAGTACAAAATAGATATAGGTCTCTTTTCCCAGAATTGAAACTCTCATAGTTGAGAGTCTTATGAAAAATGAGTAGACTTAAATCTATTTATTTATATCACATGAAAGTGAAGGTGTATTTTTAAGGAAAACATTTGCAAAAAATTGCATGTCAATGTAATTAGTTAACAAAGAGAAATTTTTGCATATAAGCAGATTCTAGAGATTGCGGAAAAGGGAAAAGAAATGTGTTTATGGCATCCTCTTTAAGGGGATGCTTGTTCTAGAAGCATCCTGTGCACTCCAGTTCCAGGGGAGAAGAATGCTCACACAAAGGGATTTCTTCACTAATTCCTTACCCATTTCCCCCCCCAAAAAAACTTCTTCTAGCCACACAAAACTTGTGTGGTAGTGATCTGAGTCAACTTGTGGCAATGAAAGCATACAGATGTCTTGAGATCAAACAAGCAGATGCAGCACATCAAAGTCCAGTCTTACCGGTTCCTCTGCATGCTTCTCTGCCCTTTGCTCTGCTGACTCTCACTGGTGACAATGGCTCCTTTGGATAGTGGAGGCGTGTCAACCCTTTGAAGGACTTAAAGCCTGCAGAAGACTCAGGGTCTGCAGAACTCCCATTTTTGGCTTCACACAGATCCTGGACCCTTTATCCTCATTTATCTCAGGTCATTCTTCATATGATCTCATGCCAACTCCTCCTAGGCTTCAGTATTTTACATAAAGAACTGGCACTTCAGATTCTACTTTTCCTCATATCATACTCCTATTAAATCTTTAAAATATCCCCAGAAATGTGTCTAGTGTCCCAGTTTTACACCCTTCAACCATTATTAATGGCAAATGCCCCTTCTCCAGTGTTTTCCAAACAGTTCTACTTTAACACAAATACACTAGCACATACTTCTCTTCCTCACCATATGCTGCTCCCCAAAGCTATCTCTCATTAACCATCCAATGACCTCAATAATTGATATATTTGAAGTATGCTTTATTCTGTGGCAGCCTCCAATGTCTCGAGGTGATAGAATTTTAATTAAAGTGTAAAGCCAAATATAAAAATGAAATACATACCTTCCCTAGTTCCAATCTAATTCTTCTAATTGCTGCTGTCCTTGTGCATGGAGCACAAAGAGGATTATGGGAGCTCTAGGTCTAGTTTAGTTAAAAACACCACAGAGCCAGTGGAGAACATGAGCCACAGCACCACCATCAGCTCCAGGTTGTAACCCTTGATAACTTGTAAGAAGTCACTAAATCAATGTTGTCCACTGTTTCCCACTCCTTGGAAACACGGAAAGAATGCAAATTTGAACTTTCTGGATTATTGTGAGGACTGAATGAGATGGTTCATGTGAAGAATGTCAAACAAGCCTAGCAAACAGTTCCCACTATAGACTTGCTAGCAGTTGTACTTATTATTATTGTAAGTTTTGCTATTATTGTTAAATATAATTTTTCAATGGTGTCCTTTTGCTAGTGCCTCTGATTATGTTCTACAGGCTTTCATGTAAATGGAGTGATCAACTGCAGGCTAATCTTCCACAAAAGGGCAGGCCAGTGTCTGAGGAACCGAAGGATAGAAATTACCCCCATGAAAACTTCCAATGAGATAACAGCAGAATACACATTCTTCTTAAGATTAAAGGATTCTACAGTGCAAATCTTATTTTGGATTATAAAACATAACTTTGTTGCAAAAGAAGAAAATCCAAAGGGCACCTACTTTCAGATCACATAAAATTATATAATTGTACAATAAAGTGATATAGGAAAAAAATGACACTAAAATTAAAAACATACTTTAAATAATGTAGAAGACAAAGAAACAATTTCAAGAGTAAAAATTATTTTGAACCAGACGAAAAAGGGAACATAACTTGAAACGCAGCAAAAGCAGTGCTCTGAGGGAAATTCATAGCATTAAATACAACAGGGAAAAAGAGCTCAGTCAGTCATCTCATTTTTAACCTAGCACCTCAGAAGAAGAAAAGCAATTAAATTCAAAGTAAGCAGAAAACAAAACAGAGAAAAACAAAAACAAATGATGAAAACTGCAGCCTCAAACATGTGAAATTAAGGATAAGAAATCAATGGAGAAAATCAAAGACACAAAAGGTTTGCTCTCTGAAAATATAAATGAAAGCTACAAGCCTCTAAGAAGGCCAAGAAAGAGAGATAGCACAGATGTTATGACCAGTATAAAGTGGCATATCACTATAGAGACCAACATCTTTAAAAGTTCAATAAAGAATTAATGAAAGACTCTCCACACACATAGCTAGTAATCAATGGGCACAATCTTCAAAAACTTACAAAAGAGAGAATAGGTAACTGGAATGTCTATATATACATATGTATATATGTATATATAAACTTCTTATACACAACGTATAAAAATTAATTTGACTAAAATTTCCTAAAACAGAAATCACTAGTTCCAGTGATATTTACTGGAAAAGATAACTTATTTTTAGAAAACTGAATCAAAAATCTTATTCTTAACTGAGTTATATAAGTAAGTGTTACCATAATATCCAAATCAGATAGTGAGATTACAAGAAAGCAAACTTATAGATAATACCTCTCAGAATTATAAACAAAAGTACTTTAATTTTTCAGCACATTGAATGCAGTTATACACAAAATAATTATAATTCATAATCTTGTAGAATAAATTCTAGGTAAGGATCACTCCATATTAAACATATAAATTAATAAAATTTAACATAACATTAAGAAAAATTATTGATTATATTAAAAGATATAGAAAAAGAATTTGGTAACCCCAGTTTATTGCAATAAATTTTCCCATTAAATCATGGCTATAGAAGAATTTGGCAACTTGATGAAGAACATATTCTATACCTAACATTACAATTAATGATGAGAAACTACAAGATTTCCCATTAAGATAAAAACCAAAGCAAGTAAATGCCCTTCCACTACTTCTCCCTGCATTGTATCCAAAGTCACAGCTAATGCAAAGAGGCGGGGTGGAGGGGGCATGGGGAAGCTGCAGAGATGGCTTAGCAGTGAAGAAACTGGACAGCCATATGAAAAATAAGTATCTAAACACAGATGCTATAACCTTTAAAATGAACCTGGAATGGATCATCATTCTAAATATTATGCAGAAATATATGCAGAAATTCTAAAACTCCTTGAAGATAAGACAAGAGAAAATATAGAAATAATTTCTTTTAATGTAACACAAAAGGTATGAGCCATGAAAGAAATAACCGATAGAACTTTTTCATTAAAATTAAATATTTCTTTCTGAAATCTCAACTAGAAGAGAATGTAAAGTGAAGCCACAGTCTAGAAAATGCATTTACAAAGATGTATTTGATGAGGAGCTATTATCTTAGATCCCTTAAAATTTAAGTTAAGCAAACACATACTCTGATGAAAAATTGACCTTAGTAGACAACGTTACTAAAGATGATAAGAAAATGCAAAGCCAGCATATGGAAAGCACCATGGATAATTTTATCAAGGAAATGTAAATTAAGAAGAGACATAATTCCATATCAAAATGGCCAAAATCTAGAACACCATCACAAATAAATATCTGTGAGGATGTAGAACAATAGAAATTCTCATTTATTGCCAGTGGTCTATGGTAGGCTGGAAGATAGTGTGATAGTCTCTTACTAAAATACTACTTTCTCATCCAGCCAACCTGTTTATTCAAAGGATTTTAAAATCTACATCTACATGAAAAACAGCACAATGATGTTAATACTGGCTTTATTCAGAGATTTTTCAGACTTTAAAGTCACAAAGAGGTTCTTCACCAGTAGAACAGAAAAATACAATGTAGTAAACTCAGACAATGGGATATTATTTAGTGTGGAAAGGCATAAAGTATCAAGCTCTAGGGAATGAGGAAGAAAATTGCATGCATGCCAAATACAAGAAGTCAATGTGAAGAGGCTACCCATTCTATTTTCCAACTTTATGTCATACTGGAAAAAATAGAACTATGGAGGAAGGAAAAAAGATCAGTGATAGCGAGGTGGTGAGAAGAAGAAAGAGGAACACAAGAACACAGAAATTTTAGAGAAATGAAAATAATCTGTGTAACATTATAACAAGGGTTATATGTAATTGGACACGTCCAGCCCCTTAGGATATATAAACTGGAGTGAACCATAACGTGAACAGACTCGGGCTGAAAGTTATGGATGAATGTAGGCTGACTAACAGCAACAAATACACCATTCTGAGAAGCTAATGGTGGAAGGGTATGCACAAATATATGATTAATGCAAAGGAGGGAAAAGAAAATATGGCAGCTAGGTGTGCATGGAATCTTAAAACATCAAGTTTGGCAAGATGCCAAGGCAAGTGATTCTTCAACCAGTGAGAGAAAAACTATTTCATTAATATACTAGCAAAGCAAAATTGAATTTTGGTGATATTAGAATCTATTAGGTTCATTTAATTGGAATTTGGTGGCAGTTGTTGATATTCAAATTAGCTTTTGGGGTTCTTAGCAGCTGAGATTATTGAAAAGGTTTTCTTCGATGAGGGAAACACACTGCAGCTAATCAAATGATTTCAATGACTTTTTGGACAGGAAGAAGAGAAACTCTGGAGTTGGTTTCCCTACAGCCATCATGTTGTGTTTAGAACAAGAAAACTTTTAATATGTCACTGTATTCTGTTCACAAAGTCTGTAAGTTCTGCTGGAGTTTGCTCCTTCCAGCTTCTTCAGCAGAGTTTTCTGTGGAACAGCCAGTCACTTTAGAACCCATTGTGCTATTCTCAAAAATCATTATCCATAAAGTTTTGGTATTTACAGCCTGAACATGAAATAAATATAGATATTTGGTTCATCAGCATTCATAAATAAGCACTGATACGTTTCTTTGTGTGTTCAGAATTAAATGCTCTAGGAAAGATTCATTATTGCAAGAGAATAATTTGAAAGATTGCATTGAAAAATAACCCAGCCTAGCTAGAATAATAAAACCATTTAGTAATGGGCTCTGATGCTGGCTTGAAGAAGGATAATTAGAAGCATTGCTGTGCAGAACATCTTTTCAAAGCATCTCTGGTACTTAATACCAGCATCTTCACTTCTAAAGAAAGCCCACTGATCTGATAGATGCTCACCAAGAAACTTGTCCAAGGTCATGTGGAAAACAGAAGAAGAAGCTTCATTTCTTCTCATTAGATTTACTATTATCCTATCATACAGTTGTAGTCTGTGAATTTCCTTGCAAATGTCATGGATCAAAGTTGGAGATTCATGGGATTAAAAGATGTGTGGACACCTTGAGTGACAGCTGAAGGTGAGTCCCTCCTCCCTCAAAAGATTGGGGAGTGAGAGACAGCTCTTAGGGCAAAGGTCTTATCAGTCTACTCCTAGCAATATGATTCCTGGGGAAAAGGGGTAATAATGTCCCATCATAAACACAGCCTGGGAAGCAGGGTTTGACTCCAGTTCTTGGTACAAATGCATACAGTGTTTTCCTAAAATCCAAAGTTTCTCCATAGTCCAAGTATTACCTCTATGTACCAAGGCTGTAAAATCAAAGAAAAACAGTTTTCTCCTGAAGATAATTTTAACCCTTGGAGAGCCAATGCTTTGGGAAGAAAGTAAGCCATATTTTACTATAAAAATAATATTCAGTAATTTGCTGGTGTAGGAGTTCCTTCTGTTTATATGTTGCTTTCATTGGTTGAATAAAGAAACTGCCTTAGCCTAGGTGATAGGACAGAACTTAGGTAGGTGGAGTAGATAGAACTGAATGCTGGGAAGAAGGACAGAGGGGCAGATGCCATGGGTCTCCTGCCTGAGACCAACGCTGGTTAGAATCGTGCCGGTAAGCCACAATCATGTGGCAATACACAGATTAACAGAAATGGGTTAAATTAAGGTGTAAGAATTAGCCAATAAGAAGTTAGAGCTGATGGGCCAGGCAGTGTTTAAATGAATGCAGTTTCTGTGTGATTATTTCAGGTGTAAGCTAGTTGGGCTACCCGGACAAAAAAAGAACCCGCTCTCCGTGCAACAATTTGCTTTAAAAAACAAGATAAAGAGAAAAATTAGCATGATACTACCCTTTAAGACACACTGTCAAGTCCTTCCCTGGACCTCTGTCACTCTTACCGCTTCCAAAGGCTCTGGCCGACCTTATCTTTCCTGCCAGCTATTGCATTAGATCCCTGCAGTCCTTCGCGGAACTTGTGGGAAGAGTTGCCTGCGCCTATGTCTGCTTCTTCACCTCCCTCAGTCTGTTCTGGGACCACTCTAAGCAGGCTTTTCTCCCTACAATTCTGCCTAAACAACCGATCCCAAGGCCCACCAGTAACCGTATCTGAGAGAAGAGACAGATCTCCAGGTCTCTCTGACAAGCTGCCCTTGCTTCTTCTCTAAGTTTCCAAGTCTGATCCTTCTACATTTGCCCTCCACTCTCAAGTCTTTCGACTGTGCCTGCATGCTCACACTGATTTAGCTTTAATTCACAGACCAGTGACAATACATATTTGAGAGGTTTAGCCACCAGGGTGTGTCTGTCACAGTCCATTTAATGCTTTATATTTTCTCAGTCACTTATCTCGATGAATCTTGGTTAGACAAATAATTCTATTGAGCTCTTTCTCGTACACTGCACAAACAGAGATTTATGGTTTCATTTCTTTTAACTAGCAGAGCTTCAACTGCACCAGGCAGCAGATGCCTGACATTTAATTAGTGACCCAATTATGGCTTTTTTTGCTGGCCTTAGCGTATTTTATTTTTCGATGTAGGAGTAAAAGGAATCAAATTCATCAGGCTTATGAGGAAAAGAAAATTATAACTCCAGTTAATAGCCTTAGCCTCCTTAGGAATAAAATGTGAGAGACCCCCCAACTTTGTCTCCTTAAACCTAAAGAATAAACTAAAAATGGTTTTGCCTCAGGTGATACATTTGATACTGAAGTAAGACAAGAAAGAGTTAACAGGGCCACATGCCCCTCAGGATGTGCTGGTTCACAGCTGATCGTGTTAATGCCCTTTGTACCAACAGAATGGGATTTGAGGAGGCAAGAAATGAATGTCCACAAGAAATCATTGTGAGCAAGCCACAGAAAATAACCTTGTGGCCAACAGAGAATTACGTGCCTTTTGTCACTGGGTTTTCCTTTCCCATTTCCCCTTTCAGGGCCTTCAGTTCTTAGTTTTACTTCTTCATTTAAAGTTTCTTTCTCATCCTCTTTTCTACAGAGAGCCTGTGATAAAGGATAATGCCCCCCAAAGTGGTGCTCAGCCAAGGAAACCTGTTGATGGCTTTCACTGTTCTTCATCATTCTTTTATGTGCCTTTTGTTGTTCTTTGTTCAAAGTAGTATAGTCTTGTGATGAGAGGGAAAAAATTAGGTGTCTTGACAATAACGACAACAACAACAACAAAAAAGCCAAGTTAAAAAAATACCACAAAGGACTGGTGGTGAAGCAAAAAGCCTATGGGCCTTTAAAACTCTATCTTGAGCACAAAAGACAAGATTCCTGGTTAGCCTCCTCAGAATTAGCCCTTTGGAAGAGCCACCCAGAGCTTTGGCTCATTTGCTGGGGCCTTTCCAAGTCAGTGAGAAATACAGGGGTAGGTCACGAACGCTTGTGTGTGATTGTAATGCAAAAATATATAGACTTAGTCAGGCTTTAAATAGCTTAAACAGAGCTTAAAAATTCAAGTTTCTGAAGGAGGTGGCCATTATAGAATAAACTCATATTAAAAAGCCAGTCTTTACATAAATCAGCAGATCAGAAAGCAAATATTTGGAGCAGGGTTTTATAGACATAGGTTTTAAAAAGATAATAGTCACTCATATATGCAACTTTTTGGCTTTGTTTTTGTTTCTTGAGACAGGGTTTCTCTTTGGAACCTGTCCCGGAGCTAGCTCTTGTAGACCAGGCTGGCCTCAAACTCACAGAGATCCGCCTGCCTCTACCTCCCGAGTGCTGGGATTAAAGGCATGTGGTACCACCACCTGGCTATATATGCAACTTGATAGGGAACTAGCACGTGACTTCTTATACATTATCTGCGATAAAATAACATAGTTTAATCATTTTATTTACAGTTTGTGCTATTAAAGGGCAAGAGCTCATATTATTGGGTGGAAAATATATCAACACACTGTGAGGAATACTATATTATATTGAATCATGTATAACTTTATGCATTTGGAAGGTGAAGAAAACAAAGGAAGACTTTCATCTTTAAAAAATATTTTATTGGATATGTTTGGGTGTGGGTGTTTTGTCTTTATATAAGCCTATGCACAATGTGGATGCGGTGCCTTCAGGGGCCAGGAGAGGGCATTGGATTCCCTAGTACTGTAGTTGTGAACCATCCTATGTGCTGGAAACCATATCCTGGTCCTCTATAACAGCCATGCTCTTAACCACTGAGCCATCTATCCAAAGTCTTTCATCTTATCCTAAAATGGGATGGTGAAATAATTTACACCCTCAGACTATGAGAACGCAGTAACTAATGCCAAGCACCAAAACATTAAGCATTTCACTTAGGGCCTGCCATTAAGTTAATTAATAAAGTGCACCTGTTTCAATGAAAAGATTACAATGTATACTCAACAGTAGCAGAGTAGCTACAGGAAGTGCAGATAAAGCATTGTCACCATAAGAAATTGGGACATGTCTGTGGCCATGTTGTGTGAGTTGCTAACAAACCTTATCCCATAGACAGGAGTGACACAAAACACTGCCCAGTTCCATTCTAAATAGATAATAATTTAGTGGTGATGGTGCCCTAGTTAAGATTTCCTCATCAGGCAATAAATTGAAATATTTGTATGCAATTACATTCATGTACAGGAAGGTAAATGCTATGATTTATATTTTAATACTGTAAGGTTTGTTGATATTTCTTTTGTATCAATGTGTTTGTATTTTTAATTTCAGCAAGAATTAATGACAAAAAATCCCTTAAAGGATCAGCATTGCAAGAGAAATAACTGTTTTTCTGACAGAGCTGATGCTTGGTGTCCACATTTAACTTCAAGACAGAGCTGCATCACATTCTGAATAAATATATGGGAGTGACTGCAGAATTGCAGTTTTCAAATTGAACTCAAAATAAAAATAATCTAAAGCAAACCTCGTTTTTTCATCATAGCAGAATTCTTGGTAGTAATGGTATTTTATACATAAAATTAAATTGCAATGGCAAATACAAAGTTACATATTGATTTATAAGGTAAACTTTCAATCCCTCAGTATAGATCCATGAACAACACCTTCCCTGGTAATTATTAGTACTGTGGAACAGTGTGTATGGAGTGCCAATATATCATTTAACAATGTATAATTCTAATTATCAAAAGACGTTTTGATTTCCTTAAAATCCACTAATATTTAGCAGGAAAAAATTGAGAACTTTAAGCAAGTAATTCACAGATCTATGTATGTAGACATATATATTACAAATACTAATTATAATATATATTGTGTGTACCTCATATGAGTGAAAATATATGGGATATATTCATACAAATACACATATCTATAACCAAATCGTATGTTAGTAAATATGAAGGTGCTGTCTCATGCTTGTTCTGGTCATAGGCACACACTATCTTTTGATCCCATCACGGTCAAGGGGTACTGATAATGTAATTAAGATTTAAAAGTTCCATCTCAATTAGAAACTACTTAGCCTGTGCATTAAATCTTAGGCTTTAGTCTACTGATTTCTTTTTCTTAAATTCTCCTCTACTTCAAATATGCAGCATGACTTCCAGGACAGGCTTCAAAGCTACAGAGAAACCCTGTTTCAAAAAAAAAACCTATATATATATATTAAAAATAAAAAAAATTGCTGTTACGATAAGTTGGCTAAAACGTCCCTTAGTGGATGGTTTAAGAAAGTTGTGAAGCAATGGATTGGGTGCCAAAAACCCACTGTGGTCTTAGTGAATCAAGGAACTCCATCTTTACAGGACTTCTCAAGATAAGAGGAGACTGAAGAAAAGAGAAACTTCTTAATTTGTTTTTGAGATTTTGTTTGTTTCCTGCTAAACAGAAAAGTAGAAAGGTTAACTGACCTAGGTTGCCTGTGTCCCTTCCCTTTTCCCTCCATCCCCTCCTTTAGCTTTTAAGTGTGTAGTTGAATGCACCAGTTTTGGCCAGAGATGAACTCCCAATATAATATTCACAGACTACCACTATCTCTCTTTCTCCATTTCCAGTACTATGCATATGTATTCACTTATAGCACATGATTCTTGATTCTTTTCTCCAGTTTCATTATCTGCTTTGCCTTTCTTAAGGACCTTCAGCCTTCACTCATGGCCTTTGGGTTTCATGAACCATGAGTTTTTAGTACTGTCGCTTCTCTCTGTGTTTGCCTGTTCATATTGCTTAGGTAAAATAATTTAGGTCCTAAGTTTACTGCAACTTGGACCTGGAAGATTGGATCAGAACCAGGGGACCGTCCCAGGGCTCCCAAGGAATGAAGACTCAGTTCTTTAAGAAATAGTTTACTAGGAACCTGAACTGAGTAGACATTCATGGACACTATTGGTCCTTGGGAAATCCAAGACGTTGTCTTGAAAATTTTGAGTGTAGTTTTTTGCTCATTACTATTGGTACTGGTAATCAGAACCAAAGATGCTAAAATATCTTGAGTAGGAGAAGTCTTATGTGGCCGTATATCTTCTATCCACACAGCAGTTTTTGGCATCTTAGATGTGAAAAAAGACCAAACTGAAGCCATACGCTCAGGGACCCAGGACTGAGAAATAGTGCAGAGAATCAAAAAGGGTCAAAGGATGTGGATGAGAAGCCTAGATCTGCAGCATGGGGCATGTGGAGTTTCAGGGAAGCCACACAACCTTTTAATATTTTTGTCATAAAAATTAATAAAATAAATAATAATAATAATTTCCTTAAACAACTGGACCAGGATCATCAAGGAACAGTGTATGGCAGGCTTACTACATCATTGTCATCTAGTACTGCATATAAATGGTATTCTTGTGAGCGGAGCCAATGAAGCTACTACAGTGACATTAGGAGATGGCATTCTCTCAATCTGCCATGGCTGAGACAGAAGCTGGCAATGGAGAACAGGATTGGAAGCCAGTCAGATAGCTGCCCTTCTAAATTAGAAGACAAGATAGAACTTTAATATAGATAATGTGTGCTTTGGAGTCCTCTCCATATTTTTCATTGATAAGTAACTTCCCTGCCTCTTACATTCTTTGTTGGTGAGAAGTCTAGAACAAGTCAAGAAAAACAAAATGTATAAATAGACCAACAGCAATTACTGGTGGAGGGCAGAGCTTGCTCTTTGGGATCTTTGGCAATATTGCCTTTATCAACTAACAATAGATGGGAACAAGTTATGCCAAAAGTTCCAAGAATCAGGTTCCATTCCTAGGGTCAATGAACTATAGCCTCTGGGACACTACCAGCCCACCATCTGTTTTTATGAATAAAGTTTTATTGGAAGACTACCGTGTTTATTTTCACATCACCCAAGGCTGCCTTTCTAGTACAGAAGAGTCAAACAGATGTACCAGCGACAGTACAACCTCCAAAGTTTAAAATATTTACTCTTAAATCTCAACCAAACATTTGAAGATGCCTCCTCTATATCCTTAAGCCAGTTTTAAGTATTTGCAGAAATAGTTGGGTGGCCAGATTGTTTTAATTAGAAGGTGGCATCATTGAATAATAGGGCTGGGATATTCTTAAGAATAATGCTTTTCTTCATTTAGTATAGAGAATGATCAAGGATCATGGAAGAAAGGAAGTTTCTTAGGCATCCATTTTAAGAAACGCAGTTGGCAAAATTCAGATCAAATGCCTAAAGCCCAGAGTTTCCAAAGGGGGAAACAAAATCTCTAGCCACATCGAGGCAGCAGTCAGAGGCCCACTCTGTCACACTGATTCTCTCTTGATCAGTAACATGCAACTGTCAGCATAATGGCATCCTTCATGGTTTTCATCTTAGAAACCTCAAATAAAGATGATATTACTCTAGAGCAAAGACTAACTCAAGCCAGTTATAAGAAATGGTTGGAAATATATGTCAGAAGATACACATCTAAAAATAAATATCCCAAAATCTATCCCCCTGCCTTCTCTTTAAAAGTCGAAGCACAAAACCAACATGGAATGGTAAGAAAATATGCACCCAAGTTCCCTGATTCATGGTGCCTGCTTCAGTTTCTTTAACAGGCATGGGCAATCGCTATATCAAGTGGGGAACAAGAAGCAAACAGGGCTCTTTCTCCCCAGAAAGGCCAGCAGCTGATCAATGCCAAATAGAAAGAAAGAAAAAACAGCCAACTCTTAGTCAAAGCTGGGTGGATCTAGACAGGCTGAGAAGTACATTATTGGCAGATGCTCAGCCTCCCATTTTCACAAATCACATTTCTTAAATTCCCTTTCATTTTAGTCATGGGTATATCAAAAGACAAACTCCCCAATCTCTTCCCTTACTGTAACGGAAATGCACTGTAATTTATATGAAGCATATGATGCAGGCTTATCTGCTTTGGAAAACAGGCTCAGTTTACTAATGAGGGAAAGAAGATTAAAACCTACTGTCCTCAGCTCACACATTCCATATACCTATGCTCCCTTGAAAGCCTTTGTAATGTCATCCTTTCCAACGTCCTTAACATAGGTAGAAAGCACAGAATGTAGGGACAAAGGATTGGACGACTCAAGTTACTGCTGGCACTAGCATGAGATATTAAAACCATAAAATAGGAATGGATTATTTTTTCCACATTATCCCTAACACAATTGAATTATATTTCTAGAAAGGACTGCAGAAGGAAATGGCAAGGTGAATAAAATAGCTTGGGGAAAAGAAAACTATGCCTATGCTAAACAAAGAGCTGGAGTTACGGAAGTGGTCCCTGGGGACCAATGCATCACTGTCCTTGGAGCTCCAGGAAGGTCAAGACTGGAAACCATTTACAAACCAGTAACTCAGGAAGCACTTTGGAACACTTTTGCTCAGAATAGCAGGGGCAGGGGAACATGTGTTGGGAAAATTTAGCATTGCTTCTTTCATGTTTTATGTGGCCTCTGTGATTTTAGAAGAAATGTTCTTTGCATAAAACAACATAATAAAAGAAAATCCTGCTACTTGACAGGGTTTCCTCTAATGGGAAGGCTTTTCACACCCGTAAACATTTGATGCCCACATCTGTTGAGGATAAAAGGCCTGTACAACTTCCTGTTAGATGCAGGTATTCAGAGCTCTCAGAAACCATATAACAGTTAATGGAGACAGCAAAAATCCTGTAGATAAAGTTTCCCTGATTAAATTAGTGCTTCTGAAATTTAAAGTTTTTTATGGTCTAACACATTGTATAATTCTTTCCCAGGATGTGGATGCCTCCAAAGTGGATTCGGTTTTATTTATTTCTTTTAACTCTAGAGGACTATGCCAGGAGTAGCCCTAAATATGACAATCAGTGAACAGACGATAAATAATTTACAAATGATGGAAATAAGATTAATAGAAGCTGACTACTATTGCAATGACTCCTCTGGAAAAAGTTTCTCCCTATCAGCTCAGTGCCACTGCACTTTGTTGATCCCTTTAATCGTAACACATTTCATCCAAATGATATAGGTGTTGCTTGCCATTTAACATTCAAACCTAACTTAAAAGATTGGTGTCTTTAGGCTAATAGCTCCTATGTCCTGCACCTCCAGCCTGGCCCCTGCATTCTGCCATACCCCCCTCCTCCTTGCTAGTCATTCCAATTGTGATCTCACATATTATATTTGTTTGTTTTTCTTCTTCTTTGTTTGGTAAATGTGTTTTGGATTTTGGATTTTTCCTTCCACTACAGTATAAATATCAGGGACTGGATATATAAAGTCATCACAATAGTCTCAGTGTTTGACAAACACACCACACACACACACACACACATACATACGCCCTCATGCTCACACTCATTCACACACACTCATTCTCACACACTCACATATACACACTCACTACTCATACATACATATTCACATACACACACTCATGCTCACGCAGATTCACACCCATATACATACTCACATACACATATTCATTCTCACATGCTCACACACACACACACACTTAAATACGTGATACTGACATGTAATCTGCTATGACTCCAAGGTCAATAGATAGAACAGTGACTTCTCACCTGGAAGGAAAATAACCTTGTGAATCCTGCTGTAAAAAAACATTTACCCATAAATCCACTGCAGCTTGGCAAAGAGCCAACAGACCTTGGTTTGCCAATGGCAGATAAACCATGTAACATTAGGCACTAGGTATTATATTCTGGGACATTTGTCAAAATCTTCGTGATATGCCACCTTTGAAAATTTTGGATGACCATGAATATAAAACTCTTCCACCTGTCTCCTCTTTAATATAGAATAAAGTGTTCAATTATAACTATGATAGATAAGCTTTATATTGAAACAAATGATTAAATTGTGAAACAAGACAAACTCAAATCCTGTATCTGTATGAGAATTTAATGTCACTAATGCAGGATGTGGATTTTGAAGTCTCAATTTCCTCATCTATACAAAAGGAGTGGAATTAATGACATACAAAATTCCTTTCTCTACTACCTTCAAAATTTTCATTACACATACACATGTATTATACACAGCATTGTGTTGTAAGAACATTTTCAGACAAGTATATACTGAATCTTAAGTATATTCCTTCCATGTTCCAATACCTTTTCCTTTCTGGTCCCTGCCTCCTCCTGTTAGTCTCCCCCTTTTCTCTTGAACTGCTTGACTTCTATTTTTATGACATATATATTATTTTATATATCCATGAGAAATACAGGAGCCAGATATGAGAGAAAACAAAAGAAAATCATTTGTCTTTCTGAGACTTGCTTAATCCAATTATCTCCAGCTGCATCTATTATTCTATATAGTTTTCTGTTATGTGTTGTTTTCTGCGATTTATGAGCAATCTATTATCATTTTTGTCTACACTTGAAAATCCTTCTGTAGACCCAGTGAATCACTGAGAACTCTCTGAGAGCCATCTTGAATCACTTCACATGGCGTCTGGCTTAGATGCAGTCAAAGCATCTTTGCTAGCCACTTTAGCCCTCCAGCTTTTAGAATTTTAATCCTCTTTCCTTCAACTCCTGCTTTTTGAACAAAGTATTTTACCCTATAAGAAGTGCTAAGGTAAATGGTAAGAGAAAATGATCAAGGAGATGCCAGGCAACCCTGACCAGATTAGGTGGCATTTCTTCTGCCTTTTCCCATTGCTTAGGCTGAATAATCAAGATGCGTGACACTGTTTCCTCTGAGCTATCATACTTGTTACATGCAACAACTGTACTTTGTGATGTGAACATCTAAGAGGCAGACATTTGACAACCTCCTATTTGAAAGTGAAGCTGACTAGGAGATAAAGAAAACATTTGCAAATATCATGGCTTTGAATGGCTAGGCTATTTTGGCAAAATGAGGTCTTATATGTACTAAGAACAGAACAGCCTACAAGTTCTGTCTGATTAATAAACTGTATTCATTTAAGGAAAAAACTTCAATTAATCTAGAATTACAAAAATCACTAACTTACCTATACTTCATACATCAATGCAATTATTACATGCAAGAAAAATAAAGGGAAACAGTTTCCTAAAACATGCTCTAATTTGATATTTGCAAAATATATGTTTAACTATGATTTATGGCCCAGTGAGAGACGTATGACTGTTCAATTTTAAAAATCTGTTAGGCAATGAATTAGAATAACTGTTCTTAACATTATTTCCTATTGGAATTCATACAAAGAGCCTCAAAACATACCTTAAGCCCATAAGCAAAGATCCTTATTTTATTACTATCATGTCTGATGAGCATCAAAAATGCTTCTATTGATTTGATTATGTAAATTTATCTTGCATTTAAAAATACTAGTTAAAGTTTTAGGACTGAGGATCTGTAGCATGTATAATAAAGTAATGAAAATGAAATAAACCATATTCTATTTACAGTAGAAAGTCACTTTTAGTTGCACCCAAGAAAGCCAAGAATATTCGGGGAAAGAGATTTTGGGAATTCAAGGAATAGCTGAGAACCTGTAGCAATCAAGTACTGCATGCTTTTTGAAAACACCTCTGAAAAAAGGACCTATGGTATGCAGCAGTTACATAAGCAATGGGATTGAGATACAGAAGCATTTATGACAAGTCTAGGCAAAGCAAGATGACCCCCCCACACACACCGCCAACAATAGTTGGAAGGTTCAAGAAGTTGGGTGAGTGATAATTCCAAATATGTATTGCCTTACCAATTCCAGGGACAAAGCATAAACATGTCTTTTTCATTACTTCTCTCTTTGAATTTATTTTACATTCTCATTATATTTCTTGGTCAATTTCTAGTTCCTTGACATTAAAATGTGTTTTCTAGACCAGAAACGAGCATACTCTGTGAATCTGTTTGAAAGGTGAAGTGTAAGATTTTACTCTAGTCCCAATGAATTTCAATCTTTCTTTAATTAGATGACTTCATGACTCATTTGAATATTTGAGTTTTCCTAAAAGTGATCTGGCAGACATTGGTCTCTTAAATCTATCAATTACACCACATTAATGCTACTGCTGAAAGTTCATGCTCTATAATACAGTTCAATCTCTAATTAAGAGCTTTTATTTCAATGCCACATGCAGGTTTGTAGATTAGTATTAAAGGATTTCTTTGCTTAGGTAGAGCTGAGAGCTTTGGTCTATTTAATTTTTGAATAAGAATCCTTTCCTAGGTATGAGTGGCTGCTAAAATACATGGGATTTATAAATAAGGCATGGGAGAACAATGGAAGATGCACCTTATTTTCAGACTTAAGGATTCAGAGAATGTATCACAAGGAATGGAAGATGAACATTAAGAAAGTAAGTGGCTGGATTTAGGACACAATAAAATAAGACAGAATCTAGATAGAAGACAGAAAGGGAAAGGGCCATGCTTGACTAGAACAAATGAGGTAGAACCTTGGTGGTCTTTAGCCTCTAGAAGGGTGCATAGAGATTCTTACAATGTTCATGTTTTGGGGCTTTTCTCTTGCACTTGGAGTAGGACTGACCAGTGTAAGAAGTAGGGTACTGCAAAATGGTAGTGGTACTTCAAGGCTATGTCTTGAAGGCACTGTGCCTTCTATTGATTTGCTTTGAGAGAAGTTAGCCTTTGGGACATGAGCAGGGACAGTCTCTAGCCACCAGTCAAGAAACTGCAGTGTACTATACACAGAAAGGGAACCATATTTTAGACTGAGCTGCATATTATAATTGCATTGATGTATGAAGTATAGGTAAGTAAGTTAAGGTGTGAGCACCTTAAATGCAACTTTTTGAAAGACCCTAAGTAAGAACTAACTGAATAAGCAGTTTATAAACTTAAGATTAAAAGACACAAAACAACACACACACACACACACACACAAATGCTGCTGTTGAATCGTAGTTTTGAGATAATTTGTAATTAGCAAAAATGTAACTTCTTTGGATGATGAAGCAAAATAAAAACAAAACAAAACAAAAACAAAAAACCAATACACTAGAGGAGAATTTATGAGTGAGGTTTGCAAACTAAGGTAGACCAATAAGAGAATTCCACAGGCAAAGTGGTTCTTGCCTGGGATAGGCAGTTGGACAGAGAAGGTCAGAGCCTATGGTGTTGAACAGTTACTTGAAAGTAGATCCCACTGCTGACTCCATTTCTGGTTAGCTCAGTGCACTGGCTGTTGCTGTGGAAAATCGCTTATAAGGCAGTGGAAGTCATCTGGTGCCACAGGGTGGAATGTTAGAACCACTAAATTACTTTATGATGACAATAATTGCCGAAACAGCTTCACTTAGGAATACCATTTGTCAGTGTTTTATTTCTTTAAATTTGCTTTAATGAAACAGTTAAAAAGCAAGAAAGACTTGTTTTGGCTCAAGGTTTCAGAGGTCTCAGCCTGGCCAGCTGCCTGCATTATATGGAACCTGAGATGAGGTGGATGCCATGAGGGCTGGGATAAGAGGCATGGCAGGGACAGGGAAATGTCTACCAAGGACACACCCTCAGTGATCTACCACTTTTATAGGTTAAACTTTCCAGTATCTCCCCAAATGATACTGCGAGCTAAGGACCAAGCTTTCAACACACAAGGCTGTGTGGGTTTTTCATGCAGTCTATATGGAGTATATTTGTTCTGGAAACACTGACTGCAATAAAAGTAACAGAAGAAGATACTAAGGAGGGAAAGACCATTTTGGAGGATATTTTATTTTATGCAGTGTTTTAATTTTGTAGACTTAAAGGTATTACAGTTCTGATGTAGAATATAAGAATATGAGTTCCTTTAGTAAAATAAAGAACAACTAGGTTATAAATAACTAAAGATCAAAAACCTCAGTTAAGATGTTCTCGGCTTTGTCTTTGAGTATCTCTAAATATTTAAAGTCATGCTACACTGTAAGTTCAAAGAGGAAAGAATTATTTTATATTTTTGGGCTAGTGTAATCCTGACAACCTAGATATGAGCACACATGGATTGATGAATTATCATTATATTCATATTTCACAATGTTTACTTCATTACAACCCACAAAAGGGAGCATTTGAATGCATGTCTCTGTCTGGTTATTCAAAGTACATTTTTGGTATTAATATTTCATGGTCTTTAATAAAGCATGTCATAGTTTTCATGTATTCTGACACCTAATGGACTATGAAAGCCACTAATCTTTTTGACAAAAAGCTCCTCTTTAATTGAAAAAGAACTTGAGATAACCTATAATTAATTTATTTGTCCAATGTATTCTGAGACAGCTAAGGAAAACATAAATTCTTATGACAATCATCATGTCTTCTAAACAATGCCATGTATATGTGTTTGCTAAAGATTTAACTATTCAAGGGATGAAGAGAGCAATATGACCTGATAGAAAACACAACAATGATGATACTTCATGTTTAACAATTGAGCCTGAAATGTACATATTCAGTTTTCTGAAATTATTAATGGCTGGGTGAGGTTAGGTTTTCAGATTCTGTTTGGTTTCATAGAGTATAGGGCAGACATTAAGTCCAGAAAGGAAGTGAAGTGGAGAAGGGAAAGATTGGAAGGGAAGCTTCCATCACTTACCAGCCAGTCATTCCTGAGTTCGGGGATGTTTATATCCACTGAGACGCAGGAGGGAAGCACCAGCAGGTAGCAAACAACATGGCACTCTTTCACAACTACCAAGATGTAGATGGTATCTCACAGTGTGGTGTGCGGTGCTCAGAGAGATGAGCAGAGCACTGGGGCTATGCTTTACAGAGAAGCCAATGGATTTATGCATGATGTTTGTTCAGCTAAAAAGCCAGAAATTCATATTAAATATTTCCGGAAATAAAGTGAATTTGGATCAAGGAGAAAAGAGGTTTCCAGCTGATGTACGCAATGGCCTGCAGGGAGAGAAAATTAAGTGAAATGATAGCTCTGAAGAGGGAAATGGAGTTGTTACAGACTAAGAGAGTTGTGCTATTAGCACTACTGTCTTTAGATCTTGAGGCCCCAACTCTATATAGTTGACCCGTGGGCTAACCTACCCAGCTGCCACACTTGCCTTCTTACTGCTACCCTATGGCTCCTATGACTGCATGGGTGACCCCGATCTGGTTTTTGCCTGTCAGCTAGGCTCATCTGGAACAGAAGGGCAGAGTTAACCTCCTTATCCCTCCTTTAGAACATTGAGGGGTTTTTCCAATATAATTTTCCATTTGATTCAATTTTGAAACAGAAATTCAAAGCTAGTCTTGATGCAGAGAAATCATCCTGTGCTTGGAGGACACAACGGCAGTGCGTAAATGCCTGGGTAAGCCAAGTAGGCCAACTCCTTGATGTCCTAACAGGATAGCGTTCATCCCTCGCCAGTGAATTTACCATTGGAAATCCACATTTGACTAGGGTCCTGAAGAACTCTCAACCAATCAATCAGAAACCATTCACTGGGAGCCTACTGTGTGCAGGCTCAGTATATTACCTACTTCAAGAGGAAAATTTATTCACTCAGAAGAGCAGTTGCTATCTTATAATGAGTAAGAATTGTCACAGGTATTGGAATAATCAAAGTCTATCTGATGACCATATTCACTCCACGTGGACAAGCTATGTAGGGAACCAAATTCTAATTAGACTGCCTGTGTGAATGTATAATGAGAACTAGTTAAGAAGTGAGGCTGGATACTTAAGTTCTATATGATACTCTCTCCAGGTGGGCAGGTTTACATAAAGAGTTAAATAATGATTAGAAGGTGTTTTGTAAGAACAGAATCAGAAAAACAGCAGAGGGGCTCACATTCAGTGACATAGGACAAAACAGTGAGATACTAAGTCACAATTTAATCCAAAGTAAAGGAGCTCTGAAAGCTGAGACTTGCCATAGTCTCGGCAATGAACAAGTAATCCTGGACACCTTCCGTGTCTGCTTTGTACTCCCCCAGTTTATTATGATTCCATGGCATGGTAGTAGATGTTAGCATCCTATTGAGAGCATTTTGTGCATTTTCGTGCTCAGGATCTTCCAACACTGCTATATTTTCTCCATAGTTCATTTAATTTATTTTAATATTTTTTGGGAGAGCTTTATATAGCCCAGGCTACCCTCCAATTTTCTATATAGCCAAGGGCAACCCTGAACTTACGATATTCCTGTCTTTACTTCACAAATGATGGGATTAAGGGCATGCATGCAACATAACCTTTATATAGTGCTGGGGATCAAACCCAAGGCCTTGTTCATGGTAGGCAAATACTCTACCAGCTTCCTTGTATTTTCAGCCTTTCTCTAGCTCTTTTATTGGCTAATGTCCTATATTAATTTAGTGACTGTTCTGGACTCTTTACTCTTATGGGTGTGGACTCCAAAAAGACAACAGCTTATATTAGCCATGTAATCAAAGCTTCATCCTCACCGTCCATTTCTCACTCCTGATCCCTGGGCACTCTTCTCCTTCCCACCCAGAGCCTGCAGGATGCTGACATTGTCTGTGTTATTACCATGAAAAGAAATGCTGAAGAGTTTGCATTTAAACTGAAGTGACTACAAGTATTATGGATTTAATTATATTTTGTATTTGTTTTGTCATCACACAATGAAATAATGAAGTAAAAATAGAAGGTTTCATTTTTCTATTATGTTTTTCCCATTGTCTACACAAAATCTACCATAGACTTGGGAAATGTGTTACACTGAAATGAATTATTATACAGAAAAGACTATTTTCTTATTGAAAGGGCTATGGATATAGCCCAATGGTAGAGTTTGATTACCATCCACAAAGCTCTTGTGTCAAATAATAGCAGAACTGGAGAGGGAAAAGAAGATGGAGACAGAGACAGAGATGGTATGGGAACATTTTCAATCACATTCTCTCTCCCTCCCCATCTCTCTGAAAGGCTCAGGGAACATCAGAAAAGAAGGCAGAAAGAATACAAAAGCTGGAGGATGGGAAATAGTGCAAAACACTCTCTCCTGGGCATGGTAAGTCTACTGTATTCATGAACTCAGAGCAGCAGTTGCTATCTTAACAAGACCACCATGAGGCTTGGCCCACCAACATTCCTTCATGGATTCAGGAAGAACTTATAAGACCCCATCCCTCCCAGAGAAGCTATAGAAAGTTTTACCTCACTGGAGGGGGAGGAGGCTAAGGATGAATAGTGGGGGCTTATATTCAAAGTACATTTAATACATGTGTATGCAGTTGTGAAAGAATAATTAAATTTAAAGAAGGAAATCTAGAGTTTCAGACAAAAATCAGAGTGCATTTAAATATTAACCTAAAGATATTAAGAGGTAGCAAAAATTTCAGTTTTCCATCATAAGGAATTTCCTAAGCTTTTCAACTTCTATGAGGAAGGTTGTATTGGCTTACAGGTCGAGAGGACATGGCCTATGGTTGACCCTGTTGTTTTGGGCCTATGAAGAGGCAGCATATCATGATAGGTTTGTGTGGCAAAGAAAAATTGCATCCTTCATCTATGACAAGGGAAAAAAAAGCAAAAACAGAAAAGACAAATCCCGGAGACCCAACTACCACCTTGTAAAATCATACTCTTTAACATGTAAGACTTTAGAAGATTCAAACTATAGTACTTCATGCTAGGGATCCAAGAGATCCTCTTAAACTTGGTTAGGAAACATATGACCTGTTGTGTAATTTTAGCATAAAACAGGACCATCATTTACCTAAGATCCTTATCAATCCCTGAGATGTAGAACACTCAGTACTCTTAATTCCTTACAGCTCCATTTCAGGCTTCTTGCTTCTGTCATGTTTTCAATTGTCTCATTTATTTCTCATACATAGGGACATGTAACAAGGTAATTTAAATGAGGTTTACCTGCCACAGTGTTGTTTTAGTGATGACTCTGTCCCTCAAATGGAATTCCTTTTCTAAAATGATTTCCTATGCTTTATACAACTGTAGATGTTTCTTTATGTTGAAATATTAAAAATCCATTTGAACCCTGAAGTCTTCAACTTCCTTTATTCGCGGGCACCTTAGTAATCACCAATGACAAGATCATTAATTTGTCCCAAGTTTATGCTTCTGTTCAAATAGGAAATATGTTCTCCAATTCAATGAAGCGATCTATAGCTCATCGTGCATTTTGAAGAAAATCACACCAGAGAGATATTTTGTCTTATTTATCTTCTTGTTGTCTTTAGACATGCTACCATTGCTCCATCTATGACTTTTCTATGAGTTTATCATCTGCCAGGAGCTGGGCAAAGGGCCATGGAAAGCACATTATCTAAGAAACATACTTTGGACTGTGAAGGAACCAGACGAGAGCCAGAACCAACCATGATTTAAATTATTGATGGATGAACACTTTTATCAGAAGAGTACATGCCGATTTCTTAGCAGCATGAAACAAACTCAGCAAGCTGAGACTGTCAGAGGGCTGAGAAAGACCACAGGAGCCAGAGAAGCCTACCTTTGCCTGTAGTGATGAGGCGAGCATGCCTGCATTTTGTCCTGCCCGGCTCCCACACGGATAGCTTATACCCAGAAATAACAACACACAAAT
>LOJH01001341.1:0-48997 GCA_001685095.1 Ellobius talpinus
GCTCCAAGTTTGGCGCCGCTGCCGCCGTTCCCGGGAGCGGCGACCGGGCCGCAGCCCATGCCGGCAGGAGCTTTGCCAACCCAGCTCCAGGGAGCCGTGGCCGGCGGAGCCCTCCCGGGGCCTGTTGGCCAGGCTCTGCCACCGACGAATGTAAACCTGGCGCCGCCAGTGGGCCTGGCCGCCCAGCCGGGCCCGGCGGTGGGCTCCTCGCTGCCGCAGCATCCCCAGCAGTTCGCGTATCCCCAGCCTCAGCTAGCACCCGGGCATTTGGTGCCCGTGCAGCCCTCCGGCCAGAGTGAGTACCTGCAGCCGCACGTGGCCCTGCAGCCGCCCAGTCCTGCGCAGCCCTTGTCCTCAAGCGCTGGCCCGACCTCGGCTTCGGCGGCCAGCTTTCCTTTGGGCTCTGGCCAAAGCGTCTCCTCCTTGGGTGCGCAGATGATGGGCGCCCCTTCCCAGCCCAGTGAAGCTCCAGGTCCGGTTCCTGGCGTCCAGGCCGCTCCTTGTCAGCCGGCGGGAGTGGCCCCAGCTGCTATGGGAGGCGTGGTGCAGCCAGGCTCGGGGCTTCCCGGGGCTGGGCAGCCCCAGTCCGTGCAGCCTCCGCCGCAGATGGGGGGCAGTGGTCAGCTGTCAGCCGTGCCAGGTGGTCCTCACACAGTGGTGCCCGGAGTTCCAAACGTGCCTGCCGCGGTACCCGCTCCAAGCGTGCCTAGTGTGCCCACCACTTCTGTTACTATGCCAAATGTCCCCGCGCCTCTGGGCCAGTCTCAGCCGCTGAGCAGCCATACGCCAGTCAGCCGGAGCAGCAGCGTCATCCAACAAGTTGGGCCGCCCTTAGCGCAAGGCACACACAGTGCACCAACGAGCCTACCACAGTCTGATCTAAGCCAGTTTCAGACTCAGACCCAGCCTTTAGTCGGGCAAGTTGACGATACTAGAAGAAAATCAGAACCCCTACCTCAACCACCACTTTCTCTCATTGCTGAAAATAAGCCTGTTGTGAAGCCTCCAGTTGCAGATGCCCTGGCAAACCCCCTTCAGTTAACACCTATGAACAGTCTGGCCAGCTCTGTATTCAACATAGCTATTCCTGTTGATGGTGATGAAGACAGGTATGGGAAATTTTATGTTAAATATCTGCTAAGATTGCTTGGTCCAAATAGCTTAGGATACAGCTTGGGGAGATTTTTTTTTCCACTTGAGGCCTTTATTTTTCTTTTCAAAATTTAATTTAGTAAAATCAATACAAAGTTTAGAACTAGAGGTGTAAGGAGACATGGTCAAGGTTTTTGTTTTATTTGTTGTTTTTAAAACTTAGATAGTAATTCAATGTCTTTGATGTATTTCAGCTTAACAGTTTAAAAATGAGAGCTGGTGTGCCCCTCCCATCAGTAATGGTGTCCCTTCCTAAGGTTAAGTACTTTTGAGTGCTTATGGCAGAGTTTGGCCAAAGTTAGTTTGGAAATTGAGACTGAAAACCAGAAGGCCTTCTAGATGGGGCCTAGAGTAGGGAATAGACGCACTCTCCCATCAGTGAATTTAGGA
Source organism: Ellobius talpinus (assembly GCA_001685095.1). Classification (NCBI taxonomy): domain Eukaryota; kingdom Metazoa; phylum Chordata; class Mammalia; order Rodentia; family Cricetidae; genus Ellobius; species Ellobius talpinus. The sequence goes on from LOJH01001341.1 coordinate 1,543, forward strand.
AGACTGGAGAGAGTGGTAAAACGTGAAATCTGTCTTTGACAATCTGAGTCAGACTTTTAACAAAAGGGAGTCTTGAGGATTCCCAGTAGCTTCTCAGAGATGCTTCTTTTGTTTAAGCAGAAGTCTTTAAGATAGGGAAGGGAGGTGCAAAGTGCTTAAACAGTAATAGAAACTATAGTTTTTGAAAGGTATGTCCTTAACCAACGCCCTCTACCTAGAGTGTAAGGAGTGCCTTTTTAATATTTTAGAGGAAAGCCAGTGTATTGCTACACTGTTCTATAGCAGTTTATGTTTGGTTATGAGGAATTTTCGGCCTTTTTTAGGAGCTGTCATGTAGACCTTTGACATTATATAATTCCAACCTTGTTAAACCTTAATTGCAACATTTTAGCACTACATTAAAAATTACAGAGAAAGAGTGGGGCATCTTCTTACACTTGACGGTTTTTGAGAGAGGTTAATTCAATTGCTAAAAGAATCAAAACGTAGTATGAGTTTGTAGAATCATTGGTATGTAGAAGACTACCATGAAATAGTCATGCTTTTCTATGCTTTAATCCCTCACATTCTTAGCCTTTTACTTCTCCTTATCCCTGTTTTACTCTATATATTCTCCTGCTGCTTTAAAATTGATTACTGGAATTCATTCATCTTTGTTTTTGTAATTCAAAGTTCATGAATTTTGTAGCCAAGTTGTAGGAAGTCTTTACACTTGAGAACTCAGTGTTCATAAGTGAGCTAGCTAGTCAGCTAGCTAGTCATTGAAAATTTTAATAGAGGTGGGATTACCAAGTTTAAAAAACAAAATGAAACAAAAACTGATTTTCAAAGCAACTGAAAAAAAAATCCTTCAAGTTTCTGGTTGCTCCTGTTTTCACTGGTAGGTCAGGGGAGTCTCCCTTTCAAGTTTGATGGTACCTTATCTTTTATGACTATCAGGAACCTATATTTTCAAAGTTGATAAATTACCTTTTACTTTCCCTTTCTAATCTGTACCTCTTCAATAAGTGACTTTTCCCCAACCTCCTATTTCACACATAAAACCTATTGAATGAAGAATGCATCTTTCCTCTTCACACACCTTACAGTTTATAACATATTCCTCAGAAATTAAAAGGATAATAATGTATTGAAGTAGAAATCTGTTGACAAATGGAAACTCAGAAACATTCCTTTTGAATACGTGCTACAGGTGCATATATTTTACCTTACTGTAGTTAAAGTAATCTCAGAAATTATAATTCCAAATATAATGAATGTTTTAACTGCAGATGGTGCTACATCATTGTTCTTAGCTACTGCATCAGTTGATCCTTTTCAAGGGTTTGATTGTGTGTGGTCCCATTTTGAATGTGCTACTACTTTCTTTTACCCCAGCCTTAAATCCTGCATTGCATATTACCAGTTTTACCATTGATTTTTAATATTCTTTCCAAGATGTAATCTTACACATTTGATGTTTTGTCATGAACCAACACACCTGGTGAAGGCATGAATCCATTAATTAGAAATAGGGGTTTATGTTTTTTGTAATGTTTTGTTTTTAAAGAAAGTCTTTGTGAAAGAGAGCATTCAGAAGTTTTGCACTTGAGAATAGCGGTTTTTGAGGCACATGTTTAAATTAACCAGATGAATACCTTTTAAGGAACAGTCCTAACTAGAAATACTACTTTTCGTATAATTTGAGGTTACTTTCTCAAAATCTTGCAGTATTATTTATAATCCTTCAAATATCATATGAATTGGTGACATCACGAGAAAGTATGTCTTAAACTTCGTGAGTGGGTTAATACATTTAGATCCTAAGGAAATACTTGTAAATATTCATTTTTTTTGTTTAAATTCCAAATTTAGTAAACAGGTCTTTGTTCTTCTCTTTTTAAACAAAAGGGAAATGGGAGGTTAACAAGGTGGGTTAATTTAGGTTCATATATTTGAAGCTCTTTCGTGGTTTTGGTTCCATATAAGGGCCTATATTGAATCAATTTTGAGATCATTTATATTAAACAACTACTATGACCCCTTTAAAAGGGCTGATGCAAAGGTTTCTCAGTTATCTTGCCTGCTGACCCTACATTATTAAGTATCAAATTGTGAGATTTTTTTCCAGCCATTTTGATTAGAAAATTATTATTACACATTAAGACTTCTCAGGTTAAATTTGTATAAACTTGTGGTTGTGATGATGGTTGATAAAAAATTGTGTAGCCACTTTTACAGTGAACATTACAAAATTTGTTTAAACTGTCTATACATTTAACAGACTCCTTTACTGTAAGTGAGAGGAGAATGTAAGCTATTACTGGCCCTAAATGGAGCAAAGTACAGATTGTTTTCCAGAAATAACTGACCAGTGTGAACTCTGAAGGTAGCATTCCAGGAACTCATGAATGGCTATAATTGTGAACTGTCAACTGTCTGACAGTTGAAACCCTGGTTATTGTAAGGATTCCTTAGTGGCATATATCTCTGTGACTTGTTTAATTTGAATAGTTTGCTAATGACTAGTATCGGTAACTGGTGTGTTTTGGTATGTGATGTAAACACAAATGTGTTCCTATATTTAATGGATTTCACATATACTTAATGTTCCGTCCTTTTAAACTTGAAGTTTAAAAAGATTTATTTAAATATATACCAGGAACAACACTGTCCTCTTGTCGTGGTGTAAAACCTACAGACCCCTTTTAAGAGTTATGTTCCAGAAAGATCTCCTAGGTTTCCCAGCACATAAGTTTAAAAATCTGAAAGCTCCTTACTTGAATCTGTTTGTTCGGTCTATTACATCATGGAGGTGATTTTGATCTTTCAGCTTTACCAGTAATGAGTAAATCACAAGCAAGATACTGTCTTGTTCCTAAAACCTTGGGAAAGCATTCCTACCAAGGTATAGGTAGTCAAAGTATAAAGTCAAGCCACGCCTTTAATCCCAACACTTGGGAGGCAGAGGCACATGGATGCATGGATCTCTGAGTTCCAGGAGAGCCAGGACTACACAAACCTTGTCTCAAAAGACCAAAAAAAGTATAAAATCAATGTATACATGACATTTAATATAAAAAGTGTTGATAGTACATTCATTCATTAGAAATATCTTTACTAAAATATACATTAGTCATAAACATAGATCTAAATAAAAGAAATTTTTAATTTACAGAAAGACCGATGATTTTCCAAAGAAGCTGAAAATCATACAGCTATATCAATGGGAGTTTAGCCTTTTATATTTACTGCTACATATGTTTTTATTGAGAACTAATTAATTTGGGCCAAATGTTTATTATTTTAAAGAAAGTAAGCACTTATGTGTATAGGGATGAAACATATTCCAAGTAACTTTAGTACAGTTTTTTTTCATGTAAGTAAAAGAAGCCTATGGGATCATAAATCTGTGAAATCATCTTTGTAAGAAGTCATTTTACAAGTATTAGAAATAGGGTTAATATGTACCCCTAAGAATAAATGCAGTATTGATATTTTTTTTCTGTAAGGCTCTGACAACATTCATTTGAAAATGGATGTGACACTAGGATTATGCATTTGATACTTGAGACTTTGTAGTAGAGTTAATCTTTTTTTGCACTGGGAGACAGCTTAGATGCTGTCCTTCAATGACAAGTAGCAATCCACTAAGCAAATGCTCCTACCTCCCTATCTTAATAGGGGGATGGATGTTAGGAGAGTAGAAAAGAGATTCTGATTTTTTCATTTTCCGTGATGGCCCCAGTTGAGGGGTAGGGAAGTATTAACAAAAATGAAAGAAAACATAGTAGAATAACATGTTTGGTCTTAGAAGAAATGAATTTGTCAATAATGAAGACTAGTAGTCTGATTTTTGTAACTTTTTACTTTTGGGTAATTGTTTTAGACCATTTTGTATTTATTTTTTCTGAAGCAATACTGTCTACTAATTCTATTATTCTTTAATAAATATAAAGAGAAGAGGCTTTATAAAAACCAGCCTATCTAATTAAATGTAGTCTAAATGTTGACCCTCTTACTAGATGCTTATGGAAAAAAAGACCAGAGTTTTTTAAAAAAATAAATCTTAATTGTTAGTACTGTTTGTGGGTTATTATGCAGCAAAACTCATGTATTGGAATAAACCTTTAAGCTTGTGGGGTTTTTTCTTTATACTCAACTAGTGGTTTAAGCTATTTTAGATAGCACAATACTGATAAGGTACATCTACAAAGAATCGTGCATACATAAATCATTGATCTTTCCCATAGCAAATCAAGGACATACTAACTATTCAATATTTGTTATGTCCTTAGCCTGGCACTGCTTAAAGCAAAAGTTAGGTGCCTTTTTGGGAGGCAGAGGCAGACTGGTCTCTAAGTTCAAGGCCAACCTGATTTGAATAATGAGTTCCAAGCTAGCCAGGGATACATAATGAGACAAATTTACCAGTTTGCCTTATCATTCCATGGCACTAATAAATAGACTTCACTGTGTATACATCAAACTTGAGTGGTAATATTGAAGATATATAAATTGATATATCCCTATAAATATTTGCAGGAGTCAGATGGATGAAATTTCATGTATGTTCTGAATTTTTCAAATTAAACAAACTTAGATTTACTTTATATGTATGAATGTATTGCCTGCATGTATGTATGTGCACCATGTGTGTGCTTGCTGGTGCCATTGGAGACCAGAAGAGGGCATTGAATCCCCTGGAACTGGAGTAACTGATGGAATGAGCTGCTGTGTAGGTTCTGGGAGTCAAACCCACTCCTCTACTAAAGGAACACTAAACCACTAGGTCATCTCTTCAGGCCCCTTCCCTTTCAAATTTAAAATGCCAAATCAGACTTAATCTTATTTCTTTAAGTTGTGCTAATTATTTTTAAAGAGATATATTTCTTTTACTTTAAGAAAACAGTATCTATATACATATAGTGTGTGAAGTAATTAATTAAGATAATTAAGTTGCTAATTTTATTGCTATCCACCTAGGATATTTACTTTGTCAGACTACGTAGGGTAAACAAGTGAAACCCGAATGTTAGTTTAAATTACCTCAGTCTCTTTATCCATAAGTATTCACTAAAATTTGGCTGGAGTTTCACACTATAAAAGATAAACCTTTTCTGTCAAATATCAGTGATTATAAAGAACATTGAACTATTTTAAATCTATTTTGAATTATTTAGGCCATACTTTGTATTAACAGCCGATATAACAGGTAAATTGCATAATATATGAATAAAAGTTTTCAAAAGCAAAGTTTAAAGCCCATTAGTTTTTTAAAATAGAACTGTAGTTTTTACCACTTGGGAGGTTATGTGTATGAACCAAACAAGTTCTTTGTATACTTTAGCTCTGCCATGGAAACAAACAAAGTGAAAAAGGGTGTTCTTTTGATTAAATAAAAGCAATAGTATGTTTGTGTATTGACACACGAATGACCATTACAGACAGTTAAGTCAGACATACCTGAATTAAAATCTACTGTTGCTATGTATTTGTTAAATGGACTGGTTTAAACCAGTCATTTAGTTCTGTAAATATTCTGTTTGTGTGAAAAATGAGGATGCCCACCTTGGATAGTTCTCAACCTTCCTAACTCTGAAACCTTTTAATACAGTTCCTCATGTTGTGGCGACCCCAACCATAAAAATTATTTTTTTGCTACTTTATAACTGTAATTTTGCTACTGTTATAAATCATCTGATATATCTGATATGCAACTCCCAAAGTGCTGTGACCCACAGGTTGAGAACTGCTGGTTTAAAGTATTAAATTTTATGTGAATAGTCTATAACATAAGATAGTATGGTGGCAAGAATACATTACAGAAATTGGAGTAAGTAGTTCCAGCTCCTAACTCCTCCTGCAGATTACCCCTTCAAATGGTACAATTTTACCAAGTCTTCAGTTTTGATGTGCAAACATAAGACTGATCAGGATGAGTGTTTTGCCTGCATGTGTGTGCCTGCTGGTGCCCACAGAAAAGGAGACTACTGCTTTAGTCCTGATGTGGTAAGGATTATAGCTGATTGTGTTCTAATCCTCGTTCTTCCAACTGCTCTGCTGATTGATTTAATTAATCAAGTCATTTACTTCCCCTCAGTCGTCCCCACCCCAATATTGGTGAAGCTAGAATTTGGGACTTTGTCATGTTTTAAAGTTCTGTCTAGTCCTATTGAATCCATACTTTTAAATAAAGTTGGGAAGAAACTTTCTTTTGTCACAACCCCCCAACCCTTTTTTTGCCACTACCAACCATTGTATGATTGATTGATTGATTGATTACCAACCATTGTATGATTGATTGATTGATTGATTGATTGGAAGGAAGGAAGGAAGGAAGAAAATGAAGCTTACTTCTTTACTCAAATGCTTGAGAAGTAAATTGTATGCAAAGTAAATAGCTAAAGGAACAACACACCAGTCAATTGTTGTAGTGTTCTCCAAGTACTAAACTATAGGGTACAGAAATGAGACTCTCTTTCTTCCAAGGTAGTGTCTATATGATTAGATTATATTTCATATGTGTTAGGTTTTGATGGAGCAAATAGTAAGTGCTAATGGGGAACAGTTTAAGAAATTTGATTTCTTAATATAGACTGATGACTTCTGTTCAGACACTGTCTTTGCATATACATGTGTGTATATAGTTCAGAACTTAAAATATCCAAACTGGGATAAATTGAAAACTTCTTACATTTGTTCCCCAGCCACCCATTTCCTGTCTTCAGAATCAATGTATTATTTGTACGTTCTTCTGAGGGTGACTTTTGGACTGGGTTTTAATTAAATGGGCCATTCACATTAGATCACTGATTAGAGAAATGACTTGCTAAGCTCAGAGAAGTGGCAGCTTGTGTAATGAAATTGAAGAGTGAGACTGTTGTACTTGGGAAATTATTTGATTAACTTGACAGGAAGCAGAGTGAAGGGCTTAATACCACAGTAAATTTAGATTCTTACATTAACTTTATAATTGCTACTTAAAAGCATTTCTTGAAGCTTTTATTGCTAAAATAGTGTTTATCTTACAATTTACTTCAATAATTTCAGTAATTATTGTATTATACATTAAAGTGTGATAAAGTTATGTTTTGCATAGGAGTCTTCACTGGGGCCCAGAAGTCAGAATTGTTAAGTGGTAGAATGTACTAAATAGTTTGGTGCACGTAGCTCAAAATTTAAGTATTTCATTTGCTTCAACATTACCATAACGATGATGAGATACTTAATGCCTGCTAAGATTCTCTACCAAAAGTTGAATTTTGTACAACATAAAATTAAGCTTAATTGTGTCAAACCCTATATAAACATTATCTCATTTGATCTTTACAGCAACCTGTAAGCAAGATTTTTATTCTCCTTTCTGGATTAAGGAAACATGATAAAACATAAACACTTAGGTCTGCCACTCCAAAGCCAGTACTCCTTTGTTTTATTGCTTAGCAAACAATGATATGGGAAGAAAGGAAAATTACTGTAGTCAGATACTCACAAATACTTAAAATCCACACATAAATTTGGAATGGCCCTTGCTGATATTTTATTTGTCTGATTTCTATTTAAATCTTAAAAGTGGAGTTAGAAAAGAGGTTTTTGTTGAGTTGAGGCTCACATATGTTTCCCTTTAAGCTTCACCAACACTTTAGGTTTATTTTGAGATGTAGGGTATGCAGCTGTGTTTCTTCTCCCTACTGTAGTTGCCCTATAAATAGAATGTCTTGCTAAAGCAAGTGGATATGTATTCTATGTGTTTGTCACTTTCTGGTATACTGTTTTCATGTACTGGGAAATTAATGTGACAGACTAGTGTATGAAGCCAGGGAATAGATAAAGAAAAGCCATTTGTAAATACCAGTGGGCACAATTAACAATTACTTGAAAATGACATAGAAATTGAGGCTACTGAGGTCCCAAGGAAAGCTCTGTTAATAAGATCATTTCAATGCTAAGTGAAACTTGATAGCACCAAGTTATAATTGATATAATTTTAAACTTTGCATTTTTGGCCAATATATTCTCTTCTGCAAGAAATCACATTTGAAACCAGATTCCTAACAGCTTGTTTGAAGTGAATATAAACTTCTACTCTAAGTAAAGCAATTCTTAGAAGAATAAACTGTAGTTAATATTGAATTTATTGCAGTCATCTAAATAAAAATGCTGTTTTCTTGTTTGTAGACATTTTTCAAAACCAAAAATGATGGCATTTCGTAAGACTTTATTTGAAGCCAATTTGTTTAGCAGGTGAATTTGCTTCAAATTAAATATAAATATTTCCAAAGTCAAAATATCGGAAGTTCTTTAAAATATCCATTGGATAAAAATCTAAAATGCAGTGTGAAAAAGGGCTATGCATCCAACACAGCTTGGCTTAATTCAGGTTTTGAAGTCATGATTCTCTTGTTTTTAATTTGATGTTGTTGATATTTGATTGCTTTTGCAGTCAACTTTATGAATAATTTTAAGGTTTAGTTGTTGTTTTTTTTCATTTACTTGTATATGCATGTGTTTGTGTGGATGTATGCTTTGTGTCTGCCAGTGTCCGTGGAGGCCACAAGAGAGTATTGGATCTCCTGGAGCTGGAGGTACAGTGAGTTGTGAGCTACCTGAAATCTGTGCTAGGTTCTGCAGGAGTAAGAAATGTCCTTGACTGCTGAACCACTTACCTCTCAAGCCCCAGAAGCAGATTTTTGTTTCCTGTACTGTAATCCAGCAGCCTTTCTTAAGGCACCTAAGGTTTCAGAAAAGCATCTGAAGATTATTCTTTAATAACATAATAGCAATTGAGCATTGGCTTTACCCAAAAGATTTAGATATGGTTACAGTCAGTCTTCAACTATTGGACAAAGGCTAAATAAAACTATAGTATTATTTAATCATGTTTAACTATTTAATAACAGTGTTATTTAAAAGAACATAGAGCTAGAGAAGTCAGGTTTTGACTCTGGTATGTTTAGTATAGTGGTTTAAAAGCATAAAATTAGGTAGGGATGTTGTAGAAATTTGAGGCAATAATGTAAGCAGTTTGAATAGCATTGGGTATACAGTATTTTTTTACTGCTAATCTTCCTACCATGAATCAAAGATTGGGTTTGTTTTTTGTTTGTTTGTTTGTTTTTCTTGTGGCCTCAGAGAAGAAAGTTTGGTTGATTGAGTGGATGGTTGATTTGATATCAGAGTCTGTGGAGTTGAAGTCCTAGGCATTTATGAGTGGGTACTAGGAACTAAACTTGGGTCCTCAGCAAGAGCAAATATGCTCTCATCCACTGAGCCATCTTCTTTAGCCCTGAGTTTAAGGATTTTTTTAAGTGATACGACAGGTACACTTTAGCCCCTAAAGTACAGGTGGATGGTGAGGAAGACATTAGAATTATGCTTAATGAGTGAAAACAGTTAGGAACCAGGTTAGTCAAAAGCTTAGCTCCTTGAGAAATCATTCCTGACATATAGGGTCAATTGTACATACTGGAGTTAGCCTACATGAGCTCATTAGTTATAGTTCTGTGGTGTTGGCCGTAGGGATAGTAGGAATGAGTGATACAGTTGATAGATAGGTTTTTCCCCTTTAAAGGGGGCATTATACTCATGCAAGAAATTAGAATGCTTCCATACAATCACATTGTTCCCCCACCACTAGCCTAGACAAACTACACACAAATAAACTTAAAAGTGGAAATGTATCAAGTCCAACCAAGAAGGACTCTTTATTATTCATCATTAACCCTTCACTTTTAACAAATCGTAGAAAACTATAGCTTAGTGTTGTATGTGGATATGCTGCTGGAGAACAATAGCTGGAACCATAGATGATCATTAAGGCATCACTACAACATGGTGTTGATAGGCTCTGGTTACTTTTATGTATATATGCACACAATTGAATGCTAGTATTTAACTTTATCTGTTATTTATTCTATCTTTTAAAACTTTGAATCTGAATTACTGTGGGTTCTGAATTTTGTGTGCTTTATTATTTCTTCCAAAGTATTGTTTTAAGCAGTCTCAACGTTTTCTTTTTCCTTTTTCAAATTTAAGTGGTTACACTATATGAGAATCTAAAATCTTCCATTTTTTTGTAAGTACTGAATATACTGTACATTCTCAACTTCATTTCCATTTGATTCTTGGATCTCACAGGAATCCTTCAACTGCTTTCTACCAAGCGTTCCATTTGAACACGTTTCAGGAATCAAAGAGCCTCTGGGATAGGTATGATTACTTGATATGGAATGCATACATGCAAAAGTGTATGCATGAATTGCTTTGCATAAAACTGACTTTTGTTAAAGGGGGGAAATCACATGGAATCTAGCATGGGACAAAGCAGCAAAATAAACCAAAAAGACTATTTTCTATAGAATATAAATGTGCTTTTAATTTTATTGCATTCTGTGCATGTTATATCTATTTTTAAGGATTACATGTTCCATTGTCTTGAAATAGTCGCTTCATATATTTTAAGGCAAAACATTTTTCTGTTAAATCACTCTTATTTTTGTGCTGTTTTATAGGATTTATAACAAAACAAAATACCATTCAAAAATTAAACTGGAAGAGGGACAAGACCTGAGTAAAAAAAATTGTCACCATGTTTGCTTGCTAGAATTTTGTATATCTATAAAACAATTTGTAAGACCCCCAAACAGGTTGCTTTTTCACAGAGATACTATTTAGGTCTTATTTTTCACTTAAAACAAAAAAACTCTTTGATTTCACTTTTGGCAAAAGATACTTTGGTTTATCTTTCTGCTTAACAACACATTTTTAAATAGTATATGCTTTGTTCAGTTATTTGGCTGAATATTTATTAGCAATCCATCATTCTGTATTTAATTAATAGGAGTTGAGCACAGTGTTTCTTAAATTCCCACAAAGCTTGTTAGATTCTTTTAACTCTGCCTGGCAACGCATTTGTGTCATCTGGCATATTTTTGGATAACACTAATAGACTCAGCTCTACCTCTTTCATTAGAAAAGATTGTTGCTAAGTGCCTGTACATGTCGTATTAAGACATGGTCTGCATTGTGTTAATAGTAAATAGTAAAACTTGCTTTTAATTTTTGGCTTGATTTGTTTGTGTGTATAACTCTAAAGATATTTTCTAATACTTTATATCTTTTAGATGTTTTGTTCCTTACTTAACCAAAAATTATTTTAAACAGTTTTTGAACAGGAAGTTTTAAAATTTGTAGTGCTGTGTATATAATCAAGTTGAAATTAGTTTTGTTCTAACAGTATAAAGTATTATAAAGAAAATACATAACTAGATTATAGTATGAAACAAAGTTTTAATCATGTAAATAGTACTTGAGGTATGCCTTACACTTTTCGTCAATACAAAGGAAATATAGTACTCTATTTGAATATGATAAGTAGCTTTAAATGCAGTTTAATTATTTGTAATATCTAGCTTTCATAAGCTATCATGTCAGTATAAATGTATTATTTTCATTAATACATTGTGGAAAGTTTAATCTTTATTTTCTATAATTTTGGTCTAATATTAAAGTGGTTTCATTGTAGGACAACCATAGAAGTTACTTGGTCATAATTTGTTGTTACAGCTAAATACTTGTTCTTTTTAGTAGATACCAAATACTTTTAGCATCTCAGAAATGGGGCAAATTCTGTATCTATTAGTTTTTCATAGGTTAAAAATATATTTCTGGACTAGGAAAAAGGCAGTAGACCTGAATTTAGATCCCTATCACCCACATAAAAGAGAAAAAACAATCTAGGTGTGACAGTCCAGACACTAGAAGGTGACAACAGGACAATCCCAGAATTTCACTGGCCTGCTGGTCTACCCAGTCTAGCCAATCAACAAGGTCCAGAATCATTGAGAGGCCTTGCCTCTTTATTAAGATGGGGGAAGTGATAGACACACACACAAATGAGGAGTGACTGGCTTTATTAGTTCTAACAGAACAGTTTATACAGCTTTATTTGGCAAATACTTAGAGACTTGTTAACTGACACTGAGAAAGCATTGTGGTTCTATTTATTCCTAGCAGACGGGTTAAAGATTTTTGTAATACTGCTTTTAAAATGTTAATTATAACTTTTGGCTTTGTTTTGGATCTCACCAAATAGCCAAATTTTGTAAATTTGGGGGTTTGTGATGTGTTTTTGTGTTGTTGTTTTGTTTTTTTTTAACAATTGATTTGCCAAATAAGTATTTTACAAAGGTCATTCTCTTGATAAATAGAACTATTCAAGAATTTAAGACAGTGGTCCTCAACCTTCGTAATGCTGCAACCCTTTAATATAGTTCCTCATGTTGTGGTAACCCCCAACCATAAGATTTTTTTCATTGATCCTTCCTTCACAACTATAATTTTGCTACTGTTATGAATCAGAATGTAAATATCTGACATGCAACCCCAAAGAGGTTGCCACTCACAGGTTGAGAACCGTTGGTTTAGGAAGCCATAACTCCTGTATATGATTTGTGTTATCTACATATATTGAAGCATAAATTTGCCCATCAATGGGGTAGACTTTTTAAGGCTTATTTTTATTGGTAGTGGGGAGTGGGGGGTATGCTACTTAGTGTGTAGGTACCTATGGAGGCCAGAAAAGGGCATCAAATCTGGAGCTAGAGTAACAGCTGGTTGTGAGCCATCCAGTTCCCCGGGTGCTAGGAACCAAACGGGTCCTCTGGAATAGCTGGAAGTGCTTTTAACCATTGAGCCATTGCTCTGTTCCTGGGGATAGCTTTTAAACCAGCTTTCATTAATCATGTCTGACTATCTGAAGGTCCATGCTTGTACCCAATTTTAAGGACTGAAACCTTTTTCTCCTTTCAAGATACTTTCAATTTATCAAGTATCTTTATATTCAAATTATAAATTACTAATATGCTATTCCTCATTAATTTACCAGTTCTCCTTTATTTACCTTTATTAACTTACCAGTTTGTCCTATATTTAAGTTAGAATTAGTAATTTGAGAGGTTTTTCAATAGCCAGATTGCCTTTGTCTATATTCAGATAATCTTTTCTCAGCTGTCTAGGGTTTTCATCACTATGTACTGAAATTGAAGCTACTCAAGTCTTTTAGGTACCATCATAGTTTCTGTGTTCCTCATTTGTCAGTTGCAGAGTCCTCAGGAAAGTCCATGGAAGTGATGAGAACTATAAGGAGAGTGATACTGATAGCTCAAAGATAATCAGCCCCTTATATATCTTAAATGATTAAGTCTCTAAGAGCTTATATTATTGTGAAGTCATTTTTTGTGGTATTCTCACATACTAGCTAGCATTTTAGTGATGCTAAATTTCAACTACCTTTTAAAAATTGTGTTCATTCTTGTTTTTCTTAAATCTACAGAATTTGTTTAGAAATCTGTTTCAATAATCACTGGGAATCAAGCATCATTAAGAGTTTTTGTCTATGAAAGCTTAATGTAAGATTTACAACAGACAGTTTACTTAAATGTCATGTCGGTAGATACGGAAGTGCTAGAGAGAAGACTAAAGAGAGGAAACCAGACTGCTTTTAAGAATTTGCCTTATGGATAAACACTTGGAGTGTTTTGTCTTCATGAAGAAATTGGTTAAATTTAGTCAATAAATGCTAAGCAATTACAAGGGATACATGATTTATCTCCTTGGCGTTAGCTTGTCCTTATGGTAGCAGGAATATTTAAATGTAAATTAATAAGGAAAGTGGTCAGATGCCATTATTTGACACAAATTTATTGATTCCCATAATATCAGGAAAAGCAAGATTGTAAAATTCAAAATCTACTTCTAATGAGCTTGGTCTTTAGGAAAAGATAAAGAGAATCATTATCACATAATTGAAAATGATGGCCCTTTATAATATCCAAGCACTTTCCACTTTACAAGAAAAGTTGGAGTGAGGTAGCTTTCATAGTTGAGAGTGAGTAGACTTTGGTATTTTAGAACTAGAAAACTGAGGGAAAGAAGCGATTTAGTTAGAGGAATGGTACTATGGACCACTGTAAATATGTAGGGCTTACATATATGTATGGAACTACACACACACACACACACGTAAAAAACAATAGTTGGATTTGATTTATGTATAATATAACAGAAAAAAACTCGATTGAACAAAGAAAAGTATGATTGTTTTTTTTGTTTTAAAAAAAAGGCCTTAATAAGATTTTACAGCTTGTGGATTATAAAGAAGCACTCAAACAATTCGAGTGTTCAAAACCCAGTTGACTGAGGGAACACATATATTGTAGGATGCATTAGTAAAAGAATTAGTTTGAATAGATATATAGATGAGATTTATGGTTTTAGCTGTTTTATGAATTAGTTGACAGACTGGTAGAAATATCTAGATATGCAACTGGGTAGAGAAGTAAGATACTAAATATTTAAAAAAAAAAGCTTTATGTTCCTTTATTGGAGCAAGATTCCTGACATAAACAGTGATGTATTTACTAAACAGAATCCTGTGCAGAAATTATACATTATCCATCTAGACAGATTTTGGTTACACTTTGCCTATTGGTGGAGTAGTTCCATTTATAAAGTTTTATACATCAAAAAGCTTTGAATTTGACCAGGCTGTCCATTAATCATCTCTGAAAAGTGGCATGTTATTTTAGCCCAGGTATGTAGCAGAGCTCTCAGACTCTGTGAATCTGGGTGGATAAAGAACTTTTGTCTGCTCAATGCCATTGTGCAGAGAATAATGTTTTGGAAAGCTACCTGATATATAAGCTTTTTAATGCTGTAAAATAGATATTTTTTTTCTCTGTTTTTAGTGTTCAAACTTTAGGAGAGGCCAGGGTTCCAAGGAAGAGAGTAGGGTAAGAGAGCGTCAAGCCAGAACCGTGGCAATACCACGTAATGTTGAGATCAGAGGAGGAGATAGTATGAGAAGGATGTTTTAAAAATGGGAACACGCTGGGAATATTGCTTCCTAACCAAAAGAGGAGAAAATGTTTGCATCTGCTCTTATGCGATTGTCTGCTGCCATAGTTTTAATCATAAATTTTAGCCCCATTCTTTGGAGTACTGTTTCATTAGTTCCTAAACATTTCTTCTCTTAGTTTTTCTATAGTTCAGCTATATATGATAAATTGATAACTATTTTCTACACATTGATAGACTTCAGAATCGGCAATGAGAAATTGTTCAGCTGTTTACCAGTCTACATGATTTTGTTCCTTCATTTAACAACTTTCTTCATTGCTTAAATTACTCAACCTATATCACCCATCCTACTTTCAGAGGTCGTGGTAATTATTTTCAGGGTGAAATTTTAGGATTACTTTAGGAGGGGTGTGTGTGTGTGTGTGTGTGTGTGTGTATCATATTTTAAGTAAACCAAGTCTTTAAATAGCACGAAATTGTGTAAATTAATTCACTAAACTATTTTCCAAAATCTTGATTTGTTAGGAAACAAAGATTTGTTAGGAAAAGCTTATTATTATCCTTGCTCAGACTTAAAGAAAATACACCCTAATATTAGTGACCTAGAACAAACAGAATGTCTTTCTTTTGTTATTGTTTTGTTTTTCCATTATATTCCTTAACACTTTAAAATTTTAGGTTCATACTTCAGGATATTTAAACTCATGTGTACATGAGTTTATAATCCTTTTGAGAAGAAAAATTAGATGAAATTTTCATTTTTTATTAAAGATTGGAGCAGCGGGAGAGATTTATATGGCCAACTTTTAAGCTGTAGATGGCATTCTTTAGGTGCCTGCACACATATTCTCATACTAGTACCACAAATAAATCCTTGGGGGGGTTGTAATTGATAAGAGAACTTTTAAATATTATGGATTATCAAAAATTAGTTTTCATGTTTGGACTTTAGTTGGCTATTTCTAAAATATTTGCTATATTTGGAAGAAATAAATTTTAATAAATGAAAATAATTGCAATTTATTATCCTTTGCTAAATATCCTTTAAAATGACATTTTTATGTTAAGACAATTTACCTCTTCAGAATTTGAAGACTCATTATTGGACTTGATCAAACTAAAAGAAAGATTTGGAAGATAGTACTTTTTTCCCCCCAGCTTTTTAATTCTGGACCAGAAATGATGGTATCCTCAGTATGCTAAAGTATATGTGTAGGCAACATGACTGTCACCGTCCATAGTTACTTTAGAATGTATGCTGTGTCAGGCATGGTAGCACAGGCTTTTAGTAACAGCACTCAGGAGGCAGAGGCAGGTAGTTCTCTCTGTGTTTGAGGCCAGCCTGGTCTATATAACAACTTCTAGGGTAGCCAGAGCTACACAGAGGACCCTTATCTCAAAGAAAATCAGTAACTCAAGAATAAAATAGTTTCCTGTTAGAAAGTGTGTAGTTTTTTTTATTGCGTATACTTGAGAAGTATACAACTGGCCTTCATTTACTTTGTTACTCCATCTTATCTTTTCCCACCCCCAAATTAATTTTTTAAATTTTCTTTAATATCCTTTATAAATTTATAAATTTACATAGGGCTGAGGAATGTGGCTTAGTGGTAATGCTGAGTTTGTATATAGTGTGTGTGAGGCCCTGGCCCCAAGCCTCAGCACTGAAAGAGAAGGAAGGAGGATGAGCGAGGAAAATGACTCAGTGGGTAAAGTGCTTGCCGCACAAGCTGAGACCTTCATTTGATTCCCAGTATGCACATTTTGAAGGGGTGTGAGGGGAGCCGGGAATAGAAACACATGTCTGTTAAAGCAGCACTGGAGAGGATCCCTGGAGCATAATGGTCAGCCATTGAGAAGGACTTATTTCAGACTGTAAGGTGGAGATATGAGTGAGGAAGACACTTGATGTAGATTTCCGGTCTCCATACCTACTCCTACACACAGTCACTCGAACACATACGTACATGTGCACACAAAATCAAAAATGTACCACCATGTAGGAGCTCTTTGGTTGTATTATAATACGTTAGACCAGTTGTAGTTTCTGTGTTAATTTCTGGGAACATATGGTCTTCCCATATTTTTATTCTGTCGGGAATATTTCAGCTAGTTGTTTATCTTAGATATTTCTAAGTTCATATTTCTAATACATAATATAAGGAATAGCTATGTGTAAAAGTGTAGGCAACTTTTTTGAACAGCAGTGAAATTATGTACCTACATGGGTAATCTTACAGAAATTTTAGAATATTTTAAAAGAAATATGGTTTATACTTGAGAATGGAGCTGTGTATGACTCCAGAGATATGCATTCAAATAGCAAACAGCAGGCTGGGGATCCAGCTTTCAGTGGTAGTGCATTCACCAGCTCGAAATCCTGGGTTTAACCCAAGTATTTCAAGGAATTTCCCCTGGAAAGTTATTTGGGGAAATCTTAAAGGCTTGTTATTCAAGTCTATCACTTTTCAAATTAATATTTGGAAATTTTTAAGTCATTCATCCTAGCCCTCCTGCTCTTATTTTGTTCTGTTTTGTTGCTTTTTCCATAAAGGTAAACTAAGTGATAGCAAGCATATATCTAGTTCTTTACTAAAATCTTTCAAGAGCACATTGTCAGTTAAGTGGGATTTTTATTCCTAACAATAAGATATGGTTAGATTATGATTGACAAAGCTTTCTAGGTACTCATAAAAGGAATTTCTAATGTTAGCATTTCAGAGGTTATCTGATTAATCTATAAAAATACTTCAGCTACCTAGATTCATTTTAGAATAAAACTTTTCAGATATGGCCCTGTCCTATATAGCAACTAATATTTTAAAATGTGTGCTCAAGGAACACATTGAAATAGAAGTTTTATATTTCTTAAACATACTTTTTAAACTGAAATTACTGTGTTTTCATAATATGTGTATATTTTTTCCTATAAGCTTATCAGTAAAAAAAAACAGAATTTGCTGTATATGTGGCTATTCAGTTGTATCTTTCAAAGGCTTCCCAGGCGTTAACTGTGACACTATGTGTAAGCCAGCCCTTTAACAAAGAGTCAAGCATTGTCTGCTCTTCAAATGGACAGTTCATCTAAGCCTTCCAGACAAGCAAATTACACGTGCTATCAATACATATTTCAGGAAGCATTCAGTTCATTAAATAGTACTACATATGTTATCTTTTTGTGGGATTTTTCCAATAACAGAATAAATCATCAAAATTAGATTTTTAAAAAATATTCAGTGAGTATTTTGATTGCTAGAATTATAACTATAAAAATTTTCAGAGACATTTTGGTGATAATGAAGTGATCACAGCTTTGGATAAATATGGATTTTTACCTTCACCAGGTGATTTCATATAAGCTTATGCTTTGGGGGGAAAAATCCAATACATACAATTTTAATGATGTCAAATGTTTTGTGAGATTACATTTGGAAAGATTCTATTTGTAAATAACCTTGTATGATTTAAAAAAAAGCTCCTTTCAAAGGTAGAATCTGTGGCAGCATAATGCACTGCATACATGTAGGTCAGATACCCTAAGATAGCTGCAGAGTTTCCTTTCTAAGACTGTCTGGAGTTTTGAACATACTGATCTTCCTCAATAATGGATCTCTTTCCTTCTCCCTTCTCTTTACCCCTCCACCCATTAAATCATTTTATTTAGAGTGTTAATTTAGCTAAAAACTATCCACAGTTGTTGGCCTTTGCTGTGGCTCACTTGCAACTAAAATTAAAAGTAGCATTATCAGACAGATTTTGTAAAGATGTCATTCTTCACGGATTGAAATAGATGCCCAGTAGGAAACTTTCTGGCAAAAAAAAATAATAATTATAACTTAAGAAGATAACTTATAACAAAGTGGTTTTGGCAATTTTTAAATCTTTCCCCAGTTTTCTTTGACACCCTTACCAAGATGATATCCAGGACCACTGCTGAATCATTCAGGATATACTACTTGTGTACCTAAAGCATGTGATAGTTTGTTCTTACCGACATGTGTACTTTAATAATTGAGAGGAGTATAGACAGACAGATGTCAGAATAAAAGTGGAATGCTGTTAGAAGCACTGAAGTGATCCATGCACAGTTTTATGATCCTGCCAGCTGTGCTAGAGTTTAGAGACATACATGGACCAGAGAGTAGTATTTCAGTGTCATTCTGTAGGGTTAAAACTGTATATCAGGTTGCATGGTGTTAAATCAGAATTTCTGGATCATGATCTTGAACTTTTAATTGGTTCCATTACTGTTTGACTCTTCACTGACAGATATTCTGGTGGCCTAAAAGTCCATGTTGGAATTTTAAGTTTTAAGAATCCAAATCAAATATTTCAAATTATTTTACATCTAAAAATATCAGTTGTGTAATCATGGTAAAACATAAACCTTTGCTATAAACGATTTTAAAGGCTATTTGATTAAAGCACTTATTTACTTAAACTCTTTGCTAGAATTTTTTTTAGAATTCAGCATCGGAGGAGGAATGTGACATAATAATGATCGAAAGCCGAAAGTTTAAAAGTTGTGATGCCCTCAAATGGTTGGAGGGTTATTCTAGCTTCTAAGGACTGAATGTTGTCCACAAGAGTGTCTCATCAGGTCATAAATTGGTAAGACTTAATGGATTAGATTTTATGTACTATACCTGATGTTATTGTATTGAGATGACTATATGAACAAAATGAGCACGTTGTATAATTAACAGTATAAAATATAAGTTGAAACTTAGAATTTTAAATACTTGGATTATGTAATCATTTCAAAGTCTCACAAAGCTCAAGACCCTGTCTCTATAGTAGTATTTGATAAATACATCAGTTTAAAAAAGAAAGTGAAATCCTGTATGATAGTAACATTAAATATTTCTGTTGCATCTGTTATAGATGCTTACAGTGTAGTGAAAAGCCCAAAATACTTTGCAGCTATTTTTTCAGGAAATACTTGAAGTAATTCTTTTCTTAAAAAAAGAATATATCCATTTTTTAATAAAATATTGTTTAAATTAATTTATTTCTTTGGAGGATTTTACTTTCTTCATAAAGGCCATCTTTAATTGTTTCTAAACACAGCCAGATATTTCCTAGTTTTTATGTTGAGAATACTTAAAATGACAGTGTCATATAAAAGCAGTATATTAGATGTCAGTATATATTTTTGTATATCTTGAAAATTAGTTTCTTTCAGAATTTTCTACTTAGAAAAACAATTTGTTTTATTTGCCTTCTTTGATTGTTTTATAGAGCTGTATTTTGATCAAGTGGGCTCTCAGTAAGTTTAATTCAGGATACGATCTTAAAATTTTTCATCTGAAATTTATATTTTGAAAATGAGAAAAGTATGTCCATAGTTACATCATTATAGGATTAATGTTCTTATTAAAGTATGTTACACATATACTACAAAGCTGTCAATAACTACCTGGAGTTCCTTTCTAAGAAAACTAAAAGGTGTGGGTTGATAGCAACTGAGCAAGCCACTGTAGCTGTTTCAGCTTTGTCCTCAGGCAGACAAGTTGTCCACTATCTTCTTATCCATATTCATACCTACTCTGTCTTCTACTGTTTCTAGTGTGGTTTTCTGTGACTTCTCTATAAACTTAAATTCCTTCAAAAGTAGTAATTATGGGTCTGAAAAGAAATAAACCAGCAAGTTCTTTTTTATTATTTTATAGACCTCCTGTTCATTTTTCTATAACAAATCTGCATAACTCAATTAAAAAATGTCTAATTTCTCTAATGTTTATTTAATAATTAAAGGCTTCAGAAAATTGTGAATTGGGGAATTTGAAGTAGAATTATGTTTGCAGTGTTATATAAAAAGTTAAGAGCAATTGTCAGATCTTCAAGAATAGTTAGTATCAGTAGTGAAAGTTTTGGCCAAACTTGGTGGCTCATGCCTTTAATTCTAGCATTCTGGAAGTCAAGTTGAGGTCATCCTGGTCTAATATAGCAAGTTCCAGGACAGTTGGGACTACATAGTGAGACCCTCTTTGAAAAATAACAAGCAAACAAACTAGGTACTTTAGTTTAAAAAAATCTCATACTGCTGGATTTGGTGGCACATGCCTTTAATCCCAGTACTTGAGAGGCAGAGGCAGGTGAATCTCTATGAGTTCAAGGCCAACCTGTTCTACAGAGCAAGTTCCAGGACAGCCAGGATGACATAGAGAAAACCCTGTGGGGATCCCATACTGTCAATCCTTGTTCAAGTGTTGCTTGGATTTCTCTACAAACTAGTTGTGCTTTTGCTACTGTTAGACACTGTACTCAGTGTTCTTGGCACATTATCTCATGTAATTTTTCTAAGTCATAGTTATATAGATACCATCTATCAGTACCCCTGATGGGGATTTTTGTTGTTTTATTTTAAGGTTTGGTTTGAGGCAGTCCTCACAATATACCTTTTACTGTCCTAGAACTTGCTGTGTAGACAGGGTAGCCTTGAACTCATAAAGACTCTCCTCCTTTCTGCCTCCAGGATGGTATTATTAAAGGTATGCATGACCATGCCTATCACATTTTCTTGTTTTGCAGAGAAGAAAATTGAAGCATAGGGAGATGGAATAATCTATCATATACCATTAAATGGTGGCACTAGGAGTCAAGTTTAGCTCTTACTAGAATATGTATAGGTTGACATTCAGTGTCAGTATGCTTACATGGAGAGTTACCCTAGATAACTCAGTAGATAAGTTTATATTATCTAAAGACATAAATACATAAATTTAATTCATATTGAGCTTGAGTGCAGTGTGATGTTCTCTATTACAAAATCATCATTTAAACTATAAAGTTTAATACATGTTGTGAGTTGTATAGTGTCTAAAATTATTTTTGCATTAGAAAACATTCTGTTCAAGTTTAATGTTTATGGTCTTAAGAAAATAAATGTGTATTATAATTTTTTAAAAAAAGTCTTGAGCCTGCAAGGTGGTTTAATTAACGAAGGTGCTTGACACCATGCCCAGTGGCCCGAGTTCAATCCCCATGATCCATGTAAAAGTGGAAGTAGAGAAACAACTCCCACAAATTGTCCTCTGTGTACAGCATAGTACCTTCATGTGTGTGCAGGTACGCAAACACATGCTAAATTTAAAAAATAATGTAAAACATTAAAGTCTTAGTACCTATTAGAATACCATTAAATGAAATTATTAAGAAAGTCACCCTTGCCAGGCGGTAGTGCCACACACCATTAATACCAGCACTTGGGGGACATAGGCAAGCTATGGGTTCGAGGCCAGCCTGGTCTAGAGAATGAGTCCCCAGGATAGCCAGAGTTTTAGACAGAGAAGCCCTGTCTTGAAGAAAAAAAAAAGAAATTCACCCTTCAATTATCAAATCTTATAAATAGCAAACACTAAGGCTGTGTTTTAAAAGCTCCAATTGCATTTATTTCCTAGGATAGTGGCAAATATAGTAAAACTACTAAATGTTTCGAAAGAATTTCTCACTTTGTGAATTTTTCACTTTGTTGTAAAAAAAATCTATTGGAAAAACCTCTTATTTGTACTTTTTAAACATTTATAAAACAAAATATCTTTTATGTAACCCTTGTGTGTGCTTTGAAAATCTTCTTGGTTTTGATTTTATATCTCTTTGAACTCCAAACCTTTTATAACCTCTTGTCTGTATTTTAAATATAGAGAACTATTAAACATTTTAAAGTTCTGTGTGTCTAAAGAAAGCCAGGCATGGTGATACACACCTCTAATCCTTGCACTCACAAAGTAGAGGCAGGAGGGTTGAAGAATTCAAGGATTTGACAATGAAACCCTGTCTCAAAACATAACAGCCGTTGATAGAGGTTGATGGTATATTAATTGCATAAAATGTACAAAGTTTTGGGTTCAGTCTGCAGCACCACAATAATAAATAGAGAGAGGGAAGATACCTAATCCAAAATGATGCTGCTTAAAACAAGTTCAAGTTGAAATTGTTTAACTTTTCAGTTAAATTGAACATTTGCAGATCAAATACAAATTTTGTTCAATGTCATGATTAAAAGTGTATAAACAACTTGAAATCTAATCAAAATATGAAACTCTTATCTTTAAACTATTAGAGTTTTTTTAGAATATATTTATGCCTCACCTTCTTTATGACCTCTCTTCTTGGCTGGCTCTGTTCATTCATTGCCTATGGCTTTCCTTGGCAAATAGCCCATGTTTTTGTCATCTCTGACTTTCTGGAGTCCCCGTGTCATCTTAAAGATGACTCTCACAGCTTCACATAATTGTCCTTTCAAGGGCTTACCACAGGGGTTCTAATCTTGCCACACATTGTCTGGCTTTCAAGTCCTTCCTTTAGCCATCAGTAGAAGTTTCCATGGCCCCAAAGTGCCTAAGTTTTGCATGGATGCAAAACCAGCATCACATAGGTGATACCAAAAAGATGATTACTACCACATAGCGTATTTAAGAGAATATTAGCTGTACTTCAAATTCTATGAAAATACTGAAGAGGATACATTGTCTATTTAGCTGTTTTATAAATATAGGCTTTAATTCAAGATTCTTTAAGTTCGTGCTAACATAAACATAAGTCTGAAATGGTGAGGAAGTGCTGCTTAATAGAGATGACAAGATGTCTTCTCTTTAACTGTTGGGTTGATGGTTTGGGGACTTCGTAGGCTATTTGTGCCTAGATCCACTAATGAAAAAGGAATAAAGGGTTGAAATTTCTTCATGCTCCCAAATCTCATGTCTTGTTTATAAGACATCTTTAATGGCATTATGAACCATCTTTATCTCATCTAACTAAATCTTCAAATCTTTGTCCTTGCTCTGCTCACCTCAGAATAACCTTTGGTTTCTTTCGTATCCTCTTAGACTCATTTCTGGTTGAATTATCAAAAGAATTGGTCAGTTGAGAGAACTCATGGATGGGCATTTATGAAATATGATAATGCAACTCATTTTCACTAGATTGATCTCTGAATCTGATTGTAATGTGAAAAGTCTTTGTCAAAATTTTAGCTGAAAGATTAGGAGTTTTGAAAGTCAGTCTTGTTTTCCTTGAAATGCTGAATTTCACTGGCATATACTTCCCTCATGCAGTTGCCTCTAGCACATAGAAACTGCTATACATTCCTTTTCTCAACGAATAAAACCAAATGTAAAGAACATTTTAAAAGGAGTATGCCTTTAAAGGCCAGGCTCACAACCAAAAAGAGTATGGAGAGCTACAATCATTGACTTGACTTGTACTAACTATAGTAGGAAGAAAAGCTCCCTGAGAGCTGCCTGTTTTTAACTGTTTCTCTGAGCTTCTTCGAGTCATTCTAGGAGTTTGAATATCTGACTAGTTTCTTACATCTTTATCCTGGCAACTTCAGTATAGTGCCAGCTCAAACTGAACTTCACAAGTATAATTAGATAATATATTAAATATTACAAGCTGTGCTTCATAGTTTTCTTGGAGAAATATGTTGAGTGTTAGTCATATGCAGCATATGTAATAAGAATACCCCTGAGATATTGGATAGTTCCTGCTGTCAAGGTTTAATTTAAGAGGGAACATTTGATAGAGACAACAAACAAGATTGGCTTTTGAAGAATCAGAAGTAAAGACTATTGACAAGACAGAGGCCGCTAATGAAGGCCTGAAGGAAAGGCTCCATCTCAGATGATTTACCTCTTTGATCTTAATTAATATAACAAATTTCAGATCTTGATGAAAATTTAGAATTCATCATTTACACCAAAATAGGGCCCTATAGGATGGTTGAGTGGATAAAGACACCTATCATCACATTTGACATTCTGAGTTTAGTTCTTGGGATCCACATGGCAGAAAGAGAGAGCCAATCAAATCTAAATTTGTCTTCTGAATTCCATACAGACACCCCACACAAAAATAAAGTAATAGTAAAAAGTTTTTAAACATTTTACATAAGCTGATGTGAACAGCTATTAATGAAATTCTGCTATGCGATATGTCTAAATTCTACTGTTTTCTACAGTGCCTCCTTATCATTTCAGAAACATGGATCTAGCATTAGCTGAGAAACTGTTAGTAGTTAAAAGCTGACCAAGTCCTACTTTGAGTACAATTCTTCTTGAATAGAACAAAAAAAGCTTGAAACCCTTTCTATCTTCCTAGTGCTGTTTTTCATTTGCCTTTGTTGTTCTGCACCAGACTCTCAACTATGCAAGTCAAAAGCGGTAAATGACTAGCAGCACTGAATCCCAGTGTTGCTGGATTTTTTTTCTTTTAGTAATTTATTGTTGGTATTTCATTTAACACTGAAAGGAAGGCCTTGGCTATTTTTTAGTTACACTTTTTGCAAACTTTATGTTGAATTGATTCTGATATATTTCAGTGGCCATTGGTGATTTTTCCCACAGTAATTATATTTTATGCAGTGAAACTCCAACAATCTACATATTTAGTCTACGTAAATGCTGTTTCATAAGCCTTAATATAAATTTCAATCTCAAGTTAATTTTACTACTGTATATTTTTGAAATATATATGAAATCTTAACAGTTGACTGAATTTTGAATTAAATTTATGCCCAGGCAATGCTGAAGCATGCATGGGCAGCCCGTATATGAAGGTTTTCTTGAACTTGTCCTTACAAAGTAAGTGTTTGAAACAGTGGAAGGAACCAATTGAAATATGTGGGTTTTTAATCATAAGTCCCCTTGACAGGCTGCCTTTAAAACAGTACAGCTGTGATCCCACTTTACAAATGTGGTTGGTCATAGTGTGTTAACTCCCTAAGGTCTACCCCTCTAATGAGTGGGTAGAATTTAGATTTAAAAACAACTGGAGGCTGAGACAGGAGGCTCCTGAGTTTGAAGTTAACCTAGGTTATGTAGCAAGATTCTACCTTAAACAAAATAAAAACTTTTTTCTAACTCAAAAGTCTGTGCTCTTGAAAACAAATACTCTTTGTGAATTCAATTTTGTACTTAGACAACAGAGGATAGATAAGCTGTTTTACCTCCATTCCCATAATGGCTACCCTACCATGAAATAGAGGGCAAAGGGGACTTTAGTAGTAGTGAAATGATGGCCTAAACTGTGCTGTTTTTAATTTTGTTAAGGTGTTTGTCTGCTCAGGGTTAAGTCTATGTAATTTTTAAACATCTCAACTGTAAAACATTGATTGGTTTATTAAAAGCCAAATAAAGAGCACAGTGTGTCATTACATACCAGATAGCATCATACTCCAAGGCAGAAGGTAGGGTTGCAAGTTTGAAGGGCTACATGAAGAAATCCTAAGCAAAACAGAGAGCAGATACTTTCCCCCAGTAATGAATACTGTTCATTTCCTTAGGGAATAGTGACTGGGTTTGATGTTACCCTTTTAGTCCAAACAAGAATCAAGCAATTACATATTCAGAAACCTCAAGGTATTCTCTTATTCTCGTTTTAACCCAGTTGAAACAGTCCCTTGACAACCTTCATTTTATTTATTTATTACTGCCCTGGACTTTGTGAGTAGATTATGAAGAATGAAGAGACACAAAGTAGTAAGGAAAACTGAGTAACCTAAGAACAAATGTTTTAGTTGTGTATTCGTTATATTTTGTTATATGTATTGTCCATAGAGTTAGGGTTTTTCTAGA
This sequence comes from Ellobius talpinus, assembly GCA_001685095.1. NCBI lineage: Eukaryota > Metazoa > Chordata > Mammalia > Rodentia > Cricetidae > Ellobius > Ellobius talpinus. Next base: position 27,963 of record LOJH01001341.1, read on the forward strand.
AAGTGGCTTTAAATACCTCTTTTCTGTCAAGAAGTGGGCATAAATGAAAATAATAACTTTATAATAGATAAGAATTATGTACTCCTCACTATTACTTAAATTGTAGTTTAGTTTACAAAGGAATAGTCTCATTTTTCATTTTGGTCAAGCCTGGTTGTAAAAATAGGATTGAGAGGATTTATTCAGAAATGGCTGTTTAGCTGAAAGAAACAGCATGTTAGGTTCTTGAGAAAGAGGAGATAGTTTGAAGCTATTGAATAAGTAGTATTCCGAAGAACTATATTTGCTTTCCTATGCCCATCTTATTCCATAGCTTTTTATGTCTTCTACAGTGTATTTGCCATTTTATCTTAACTTTAAGCTACCACATTCTTAAAGCTCTCAGACCTAGAGCTCTCGACCTGAGGCTCCTCTGGAGTTCTGTATACCTAATCCCTGTAGTCTTCTTTCTGTATCTCTCTTCCAGGATCCACATTTCAGATGAAACCTAGACTACCCCCTTCCCTACCTTACCTACAAATCCAGTTGCCTTTATCATGACACACTACCATTGTCCAATTTTTGATTGTCTTAGGCCTTGTCATCCTTTATTTCTCTTCACACTTGAATCCCTTTCCCTTTTTAATCTGTTTGATCTCTCATAGTCTCTCTGCTTCAGTTGTGAAAACTCTTTAATCTGAAATACACAGCACTGTTTCATGCTTGTATATATCCTGCTATCTGCTTCTCTCTTCTTCAGTTTTTTTTCTACCATTCAATTACCAATTCCTATACAGAGAGGGAAAGAAACAATATTTACATGGTTATACTATTTCATAAAACTCTGAAACCATTTGATGAAGGAATATATATCTGATAAGAGAATATATATTTACCAAAGGATAAATGACTTGATGTGAAGTCAAGTTACACTGTATTTACTAATTCCATATCTAATAATCCTACTACCATTGAATGCTGCCAAACTTTTCTTCTAGCCAGTGTTCATTGTCTGGCATCCTTGGTATAGAAAAGACAGAGTATGTGTTATCTAGAAAGGTATAAATGCTGGGGTGAGGCTTTATAGAAAATAAGTGAAGTTTATTCAGGATTTATAACTTGTTATTCCAGTGGATTTGGATTATCTAAATTTATATATTAGATACTTGAATGTAAGAACATAAGCTAGGACTGCCTAGATGGCTTAGTGGTTTGTAAAAGTACTTATTGACAAGCCTGATAACCTGAACTAGATCCCTGGGCCTTTGTTGTGGATAGAGAAAACTGACTCCTGAAAGTGGTCTTTTCACCTTGACCATGCACCTTGTGCTCTCCACACAGGCACAGAATAAGCAAGTCAATGTAATTTTTTAAAACATATATATGTGTGTGTGTGTTTATACATAATAAGATACATACATATGTATATATACATATATAATTTGTATATATAAATATACTTTATATGTGTATATATATACTTTGTATGTATTATGTATTTACTTGTTATATATATGGATGTTTTGCCTTCATGTCGGTCGGTATGTGCACCACATGCAGGCCTGATGACTGTGGAGATCAGAAGACATTGAATCCCCTGGGACCAGAGTTACAGACAGTTGTGAGCTGCCATGTGGATGCTGGGAATCAAACCTGGGTCCTCTGCAAGAGCGGCAAGTGCTTTTAACCACTGAGCCATCTCTCCAGCCCCCCTTTTAAGATTTACTTATCTTTATATTGTATGGTATGAGTGTTTTTATGCATGTTTATAAAGAGAAAATACAGTTTTTAAAAGAACATGGCAAGTATTTATCTTCAAATTAAAAATGAGGAATGAGATTAAGCTATTTTTACATTCATTTGTTTTGTATATAAAATGGTAGCATTGTCAATGTCCACTGTCTAGGAAGAATTACTATAAAGAAAGTTATGTAGGAAACAGTTTAGGAAGTGTTGTGAAATTTTATGCATAGAGAAATAGGCCTTAGAACCAGCATAGCAAATGACACAGGATTCAAGTATACTAACTGTTAAGGTTAGAAACGTCCTTATAGAGGAGTGGTGTGTCACTTGTTTGTTTCCCAGCTGCCCAAACTCCCGAAGTAACCACACAGAAACTGTATTAATTAAATAACTGCTTGGCCAGTTACTTAAGCGCATTGTTAGCTAGCTCTTACATCTAGAATTAACCCATCTCCATTATTTTATGTTTTACCATGAGGCTCGTGACCTACCAGCGAGGTTTCAGCATTTTTGTCTCTGGGGTTAGCTCAATGGCTTCTCTTGACTCTGCCCTTTTTTCTCCCAGCATTCAGTTTAGTTTTCCCCACCTAGCTAAGTTCTGCCTTGCTATAGGTCCAAAGCAGTTTCTTTATTAATCAATGGTAATCACAGCATACAGAAGGGAATCCCACATCAGAAGAGAAAGTTTGAGCTGAGTTCAATAAAAAGAACAATAGAATTACCACAGAAGTACTCAAAGAGTAGGGTGCTGGAGAAGTGCTTTGTAATAGAGCACTTGCCAGGCAAGGAAAAAATTTCAAGCAAGGAAACCCTGAGAAACCCTAGAGGGTAATGAAATTAAAGATTTCCAATTTAAAATTTGGACAGATATTTGAAATGGGGTAAGGAAGAAACATAAGGACTACATATGGTGGTTCATTGCTATAATCCCAGCACTCTAGAAGTGAAAGTGGGAGAACCACGAGAATTCAAGGCTGGGGCTGGAGAGATAGCACACTGGTAAAGAAGGACTAGGTTTCCAATGCCAGCACCCACATGGTGGCTTACAACCAACTCTAACTCTGGCTCCGAGAGATCTGGTACCCTGCTCTAGCCTCCTTGGGCACTGCATGCATGTGATACATAGACATATATGTAGGCAAAACACACATACACATAAAATTAAATATGTAAATTTAAAAATTCAAGGCTGGGATGGTGAGAGGCTCTTTAAGTAAAGGCCAAGCCAAATGACCTGAGTTCCATATCCCAGAATTACGTAGTAGGAGAGAATCACTGCCCACAAGTTGTCCTTTTGACCTCAGCTTGAACATAAAAGAACTCAAAGCTAGCCTAGCACCCACTACTACAAACACAAAACAAAACAAACATTTGAAATAAATGCAAAGGGCTTCCATTAGTAGGCCAGGGTTTTTTGGTTTTTTTGTTTTTGCCGGGTGGGGGGAGAGGCATCTTTTGTTATTGTTGAGAATTCCCAAGTTAATATTGGATGAAATAGCTGTTTCCAGAAAATTATTTTTATTCCCCATTACTGATTGAAAATTTATTCTGCCCGTGGTTTCTAAAATGGAGCACACATCTTAATGAACTTTTGTGTTTTTGTTTCTATAGACACTCTTTTCTGCCATGTTTTTTCTTGGGTTGTATTAATTTTTACAGATTTATACTGTGAAAACTGCCCACAAACCTTAAGTCATGGGAAAATGTGCTACCTTTTCTACTTAGTTAAGGGGGAAGAAATGTTGTTGTTAACCTACAAAATGAGTATTCTTCTCTACTCTAAAATGCCTGACTCTGAAGGTTTTTTCCTTTCCTAACTTAGCTGAAATCTTTTTAACTCCTTAGATATTTCTGACATATAAACATTTTTTATAAGACTTATGGCATTTTTTAATTAAAATTTGTAACTTCGAGGAAATGGAAAATCTTTTAAGATAAATATTGAACTATATAGGTTTGTTTGATTTTTGCTTTTAAGGTTTACTGATATTCTTAGACGCCAGCTGACCGCCAACTTCTATCCCAGTAAACTATAGTTTTTTGGAATTTAGAATGGATGTATAGAACTGCTCTTTAATTGATTCCTTTTCAGCATAATTTGATTGTTTGAAGTTTTATCTGATGTTACAGACTGTTGGAAGATTTAAAATCCTTTTTAATCCTCTATCCTTTTTCACTGCTAGGTACCAGTAAGTGTGGACAGTTGTCAGTCGCATGCTCTTTCCCCATCTCCAGGAAATAATTTCAAGTACTCAGCACTATGGTGTCAGCTTTTTTCTTTAGGTTTAAGCCCCATGGTGTGTATCATTCACTTCTCAGTAATATTTTATCTGATTATCTACTTGCTGCTGTGCAAACAGTAAAATGAAATCTCTTTCAAGAAAGCCTTTTTTAAATGTAAGCACTCCAGCATTAGTGAAAATGCCACTCTTCTCCTACCCCTTTCTCACACCCTTTTTTGTTTTAGTCTGACTCAGAAGGAAGAATCTGTCTTTCTTGATAGTTTGATAGAATTAATTCTTATCCATCTTACCTGATGTTAGTGGGGTAAGAAGCAAGTGAGAGCTTGGAAAGTAATGCAGTTGGTGGAGCACTTGCCAGAAGTCCGAGCTTAGTACCTGGCATGATGATGTGTGCCGTATAATCCCAGCACCTAGGAGGTGGAGGCAGGAGGGTCGGGAATTCAAAGCCATCCTCAGCTGTATGTGGAAAGAAAAGAAATGGGGTTGGGGAGTAAGTCTGTGAATAACATCACTCATCTTGAGGAGACAGCCCATGTTCTTTTTTTTAATTATTTTATTGGTGTTTTAGCCTGTATGTATATCTGTGTAAGGGTGCTGGATCCTGGAGTCACAGACAGTTGTAAGCTGCCATATGGGGTGCTGGGAATGAACTGGGTCTTCAAGAAGAGCAGTCAGTGCTCTTAACCACTGAGCCATCTCTCCAGCCCCAGCCCGTGTTCTTGTAAAATTGTTATTTACCTTCAAGTAATAAGATACTAACACTTTTCACGGATTTGAATACAGTACTATTCAAGTTTTACTTTGTATCCATCTTCAATTTTTTCAGGCAAAATTTCACATATACTCTATTTTCAGCATTTTTACAGAAAAAAATAGTTCTGCTAGTTTGTTTACTTTGTATGTGGTTGCACATGTGCCGTGGTACACCTGTGCAGGTCAGAGAACAATTTGTAGGAGTTGATTCTGTCCTTCCTCCCACTGGGCTAGAGCAGCTCCACAGAAGAACTGTGTCAGAATTTTACTAATACAACCCCCACCCCAGTATCATATATGGATATATAGAGAAATAGAGAGGGGTACAGAGAAGGAAGATACTGTTAGTCCTGGTTTTATCTTCTTCACAGTTGAGCTCTTGTATTTTCATTGTGTAAGTTGGTAGACTGAACAGACAGCGCTAACAATGATAAGCTGTATTCTTAAACAGAATCCTCCCTAAACTAAGGTCCTAAATTTGCAAATCACAGTAAGTTCTGTCTCATATATTTAATAAAATGCTGTATTCTGGACCAACAAGATGGTTCAGTGGGTATTTGCTATGTAAGCCTAACAGCTTCAGTTCCATCCCTTATAACCTACTCAGTGGGATGATATCCTTAGAAGTTGTCTCCTGCCTCCATGTGCATCTATAGCACATGTGTGTCTGCACTCACAGAATACTAATAACTAAAATTTTAAATCTTGATTTTCAGTCAGCAGGATAGTAATGGCTCAGCAGATAAGGGTGTTGCTGCCAAACCTAAGAACCTAAGTTCAGTCCCTGGGAACCACATGGCAGAAGGAGGGAACCTACTTTCTCAAGTTATCCTCTGACCGGCGTATAGGCATCATGGCATGTGTACACACACACATTTTTTTAAAGTGGAAAAGTAAAAAAGAAAAGCCTTATTTTGCGAATGAAATAATCCCTAAAGACGGTGGAATCAGCACCTCCTTCTTTTCTCCCGTTTTCTTGTTCCCCCTAGTTTTCCTGCAGCCATGGGCTAATGCCTTGAGTTTATGCTGCACAGGGAAATAAATTCTTAAGTCATATTGGAATGTGTTTGTCCTATATTCTCCAACATATAGTGAAACTAGCCTTCTAGTTCTGTTTTCCATTTGCCTACCTTCCAGTCACCTTCTTAGTTTGTGTTTATTTGATTTCTTTGTACACACATACAAAAGCAGATACAAGATATATTACTTTGTTCGTGATAATATATTGTGAACACAATGTGTCTTTAGTTTTAAAGATGTTCTGTACATTGTCCCCTCCTCAGTAAATACAGAGGGCACCCCCACCCCAGAGATGTGTACCGTTCAGTTAAATGAATGGCTATGCTGTGAGAAAAACTCATGTTGGATTTTTTAGACATGCATGCCATTCTGTTAAGTAGATCACCATGCTATGATTATCCAGTTTTCCATTGATAGAAGCCATGCTGTTAAAACAGTGCTGAAGTGTCTGGAGAGGCGCCTCAATGATTAAGAGCACTTGCTGGTCTTCCAGAGAACCTTGGTTTGATTCCCAGAATCCACATGGCAGCCCACGTCTGTAACTCCAGTCCCAGGGATCTGTTACCATCTTAGGGCCTCCATGGGTTCTGCACTGATATGGGGCACAGACATATATTCAGACAAAACACCCATACACATAAGATAGAAATAAATAAAATCTCAAAAATTTAAATAAAATGATGCTATAATGAGTAGCCTTGTAAATATGTTATTCTGTGAGTGTGTGCATGAGAGACAAATTCTCAGATATAAGATTGCCGGTTCAAAGAGTGAATAAATTAAAAAACTAGGTGGAGAGTTTGAATGAAAAATGTTACTATTTTATAGTTTTAATTTGTATTTTTATTAAATACTGATTTTTTCCCATAACTTCTGTTTTGGGGGTTTTGTGTTTTAATTTGTTTTGCTTGGGGGACAAAATCTCACTGTGTGGACTAGACAGGCCTTTTTAAATATTGTGTGAGCTGTCAGTGTGAATTTTTCTGTTCTATTGGGCTCAGAGTCCTTCAGATTTCTAAAGTACTTTATATATAGAATGATAGAAGACATTTTCTATATTTTTCAGACTTAATTTCATCTTTCACATTCGTAAAGATAATCTGAATAAGTGTTTTTGAACCCACTATTACAAACTACATGGTTAACTTTAGGCAAGGAGTCTAAGTTAGGAAAGGAACATTGTGTCTTTTAATTTTTTTTAAATATAAGCAATTTTACATAAAGACACATACGCATATAAGTAGAGAATTCATCAACAGTATCTTTTGTGACTGTACTTCACAATATCTAAACTAGGACCCTGACTTGGGTGCATGAAATCCACATGTGTCCTTGCCTCCTTTGAAACAGTTACTGGCCAGGAATTTGACCTGAAGTTAGCAATGAATTTTCCAAAAGTTTTTGAGGGATTGGTGAACATGATTTTCATAGAAAATCAGTCTTTGCATAAATATTTACCTCAGTTTTTCATAGTTCCTTGTGCACAGTTTTTTTTCTCCTTTGTTAATTCTAGTTACTTGAGAAAATAATAACACTTAAATCTTGTAATAGCTTTGTGTCTACTGCTCAAGATAAATTATAGCTATAAAAATCACTTATTGTGATCCAGGCATGGGAACACATGCTTGCAATCCCAAAATTTAATAAGACTGAGGGAAGAGGATCATAAGTTTGAAGTCAACCTGGGATGCATAGTGAGACAGTCTCAAACCTCCTGCCCCATTACTTACTTTAGGTTACTACTAATAAAATTCTCTCTTGAGCATTTTTCCGGGAGTTTTTCCAATCATTGAGTTAAGTTAGTTGTTACATTAGTTGTTTTAGATTAGTAGAATTTATGTGCAATTGTATACAATTTTGAATGCTTAGTTTAATTTACTCCTCTTTCTGTGTATGTGCACACATTCGTGTGTGTGTGTGTGTGTGTGTGTGTGTGCGCGTGCGTGTTCCTAGGAATAGAACTAAGGACCTCACATAGACTGGGCAAGCACTATTATAATCACTTAGCCATATTTTCTTAGCCTAAAAATTTAGATTTACATTTGCCTGGAGATTAGTTCTGCAGAATTTTATTTCTTTGGACTCCTTTCAGGGGAGAATTAACTGGTAAACTGTATTTTAGGCCCCTGTGAGCTGGACATATAGTCTTCACCAAGGAAGAGCATACCAATTGGTTGTCTGTAACCAAATAGCCTTGAAAACATATCTCAGAGTAAAAACCATATGGACTGAGCAAGTTGTGCTTAGAGTATGTGTGTTGTGTATGTATGCATATATATAACAAGTTCATTTTTAAAAGACCATAATTAAGTGGGGCATGGTAACTCATGCCTTTAATCCCAGCACTCGGGGCAGAGGCAGGCACATCTCGAGTGGAAGCCAAGCCTGGTCTACAGAGTGCATTCCAGGACAGCAAGAGCTACAGAGAAACTATGTCTTGAAAAACAACAAAAATAAAATAAATTTCAAAAAAGCCATGAATTTGAAAAAGAACAAGGAGAAGTGGGGGAATAAAAGAGGCTTGGGAGTGAGGAAATTAACTTTTTAGAATGATAGATTTTTTTAAAGTATATTTAACCGTCAGTCTTGCTAAACTGTAGGTTAATTAGATTTATTTTGCAATCAGCAACTTAAAATTGTATTTTCTGCATTTCTCAGAAAACAGGAAAAATGCTTTCTAGGTTTGAATTAATGTTTTAGTGATAATGCTATTGTTTTATCTCTCCTATTAAGAAATGGTAGGGATAAAAATGGTATAAAGAAAGTAGATAATGTACTATAAGCAGCAGATGTCTTCTGAATGGTATAGGACTTGGATCCTAAAAGGTAACTTTGTTCTATCATGACTGATGAAAATCACTTTTAACTGATTTGCAGAAGAAAGCTTGGGCACAAAGAATCAGAATGACCAACTCAAAGTGATTAACTCTAATTACAGATTTGATTCTGTAATTTAAAGAATTCCTTTACTGTATTTGTCACTGTGAGTGTGACTCCCACAGAAAATTAGAAAGATTTTTGCATAAAAGCAAGGTAACTTTTTTATAGTTTCCTATTTATAGATATATAGAATTTTAACATATTAACTCTGGCAGACTAGAACATTTTACTTCTTAGCAAATAGGCAGACTATGCTGGCTGTCTAAAGATCACTAAGCAAATGCCCTTTCTAAGAAGTTGCCTCCCTTATTCTGAGAGCGGAAGTACTTCTGGGAATGTGCTAGATAAGATAAATGACGTGCTGCAGACACAGTTTAATCTTTGGATCCATGCTCACAGTTTCACAGCTCACATTCGGTGGTTATTTAAAGTACTCTTTAACATACACAGCTCAGGATTTATTTAGGTCACTGTAGATAGATGCTTTGTTTCACGGTCTTTCTCATAGAAAGAAAGAAAAGTCATGTGTTTTGACGTTAAGTCTAGGTTTGAATTTTACCATTGTAAGTTACCTGGCCTTAGTTTCCTCATTTATAGAATGAGGGTGCTCTACAGGCTTACTGATAAGTATAGGCCTGCTACAGAATAAATTGTCAGAAACTATTCTTTCCTCTGCTTTATCATTTTGTTCACTGCACTTATAGAAGAAAGACCAGAGACCGAATAATAAAACCATCCACTTGGAGTAATACATTTATTTGCACTGCTCTTTTACAGTTTTTGTTCTTATTTTAGACGTAACTATTCCATGCCAGTTTGCCTTATTGTAGATAAAGTTACTTCTCGCGACATTTGAAAAAGTGAAATCTTTGCTGATTTCACTTGTAAAGTCCAGGTTCTTTGTGCCCTCTTATCTTCTCAGTGTGAAGCTACATGTTCTTGGTCATGACCACTTGCTTAAGAATAAGGACACCTGGGAAGAAAAGCAGCCATTAGGAGCCAGCAGGGGTGAATTAGGATGACATGAAAAGCCATACTACCTATTGTAGCATAGTTACTTTTAAGTGACTTCTGCTTTTTCTGTGACTAGAACTATAATTAGCTTTTTTGTACATTAAATTCAGGTCTAAGCATGTAGCTTGGTAATTCTTATCTTTCCACAGTCCTATATTTTTGTTCATTGCTTCTGTGTCTAGAACTTTCAACTTGTTGATAAATGCTAATCAAGATTTTTTCCCCTGAAAGACTTTGTCCATAATTGGAAATTACCCTTTGTATTTATTTTGCACTTCTAGTTTATAATAATAACTTGAACAAGAAGATTCTGGGCTCTTCATTTTCTCCATATTTCTGGCAATAATTATGGGACTTGGTTTAACGGACTTAAGTTTGAGTGTGTGAGTGTGTGTGTGTGTGTCTGTGTATGTATCGTGCACCACCCCCTAATCCAAAACACATGGTTTATTCTTACATTACATTTATTCAGACACTACATTTAAGGGTATCTAGTTGTATAACAGGTAATTAAACTATATGAACAGATTGCAAAAGAGACATAATATTTCCTTGAGTAGCTTAAAATTTGAGACGTATTAAACATCAAAATATGATATGGTAGATGTAGTAATAAAAGAAATCAAAGTATAAATCAACACTAGATGAAGAAAAGTTGAAGGGAGAAATATTCTGCTTCATTGATCAGTTGTAATTTTAAGGAAAGTGAATCTCTGGGCTGAACACCACAGAAAACATTACCTTTGGGAACTATAATGAGGACAACAGTATTAGTATTGTCATTAAAAATCTGGCTATTTAAACGGTGGTTCCCAAAACATAAGTTTCTATCAGAATCACCCAGAGGGGTTATTAAGGTATTAACTGTCCTCGTTCTGGGAGTATCTAATTCTGGGGCAGATCCAGATATATCCATTTCTAGCAAGTTCTCAGGTAGTGTTGCTGCATCTAGTTAAAAGGAACTTCACTTTGAAAACTAATTTTTCTAAATTCAAAGAATTTTAATAGTTTCCTAATACAAGCCATTAGTTTTTGAAATCAGATTACTTTCATCTCTAATGACTGTCAGAATGTATTTGAGCTCTTATGTATCAGGCATTGTTACTTCCTTGATAAGCTTAATCTAATAGAATCAACCATATTAATAGAATAGTAAAAATAATCACTACCTTGTATTGATCATTCAGTGTGCCAGGAACTATACCAAATAGTATTTAAACTCATTTATTCCTCAGAGGATTAGAACATACCATGCTTATTTGAGGTGAAAAAAAAATAAGGTATAGAAACTAATTTCCTAGGATTCACAGTGAATATATTGAGGAGCTAGAATTTGCTATATTGTTCTAGTACCTTCTACACTATCTAAACTTAAAAGTATGCATATTCCAGGACCAGAGTGGGGATAGAATAATTGACTTTAGGATAGCAAAAGATACCACAAAAGAGATGGCCCTGAGGGCCTTAAAGGACAAGTTTAAGCCACATTATTTCGAACTACAGATATCTCCATGTGGGGGAGCAGTTTCTGAAGGAAACCTGGGAAAAAAAACAATGTAACAGATGACAAATATTACATAAGACCAAAATACATTTTTAAAAAAGGATGAAAAACTGTACAGCAGAGATCAAAGTCATGAAGAATAACACCACTGGAGAGCAAGAGGCCAGCCTTGGTCCACGTAGTTTTAGGCCAGCCAGGGGACATTTTGATATACCCTGTATTAAAAAAAATAGAATTAGGGTTTTGATTGTGGGTTTGGGTTTTGTTTTGTTTTTTACTTTCTCCTGTAATTCTCATCCACTGTAAGCCAGTGGGTCTCAAACAGGTCAGGAACAGAGAATCAGCATTTTCTGGGCACTTGTTAGAAGTCCCAGTCAGAGCCCAGCAATCTGTTTTTACTAGTCCTCCAGATGACTGGTGCATACTAGTTTGAGAATACTATAATTGGTGTTGAATTTTTGAGTATTATTGAAATAGTGGTAATTGTATCTATGACTTATCTGTTAGAGTACTATGCACAACAGAATTGAAATGTTAATACCTGAGAGAATACCTTTCTTCAACATGATCCTTGTATTGCTTGAAAATCCATTATCTTCTGTTTCTGCAGAGCTCAGAGTCCAGACAAGGGCTTGTTAAGTCAGCATTCAAGGTGCAGCCTTCTCATTAGTCCTTAACTGTAGTAATAACTTGGAAACTTATTGACTGATTTTAATTAACAAGAAAAGGAAGTTTAAAACTCTGTAATTTTAAAACTGTCAATGTATAAAACTGGTATTATAGTTAACTCTTTAAAGTACTTTATTTAAACCATGTGTATCAAAGGAATAGGATGTATTCACACCATGAAATGACTGAAAGTAACTCCTTGGTAGAAGTAATATTTGTGATGATAGTTTTTTTATTTTACACTAAAGCCTATAGATTATATATACACACCTGTGTGTGTATACATACAGTAATTTAGTTACATGTAATCTTACTTTGTACATATCTCCCCAGGAACTAAAACCCCAGTTTATAGACAGTTTTGAGGTCTCAAGTATACAGAGCCCTTTCATCTTAGCAGCAGCAAATAGTTAAATAGTACACTATGACCAATATTGTTAGTGCTCAGTTCACATTGAGCATTTTCTGTATGTTGGCTGCAAGTCAGTGCAACTTAGACACTGACCCCATTCATTTTACAGGTGTGGGAACTAAGGTATGGAAACGTGAGTGAGTGAGTGAGTGGGTGAGTGAGGGGTGAGTGAGGGGTGAGTGAGGGGTGAGGGGGTGAGTGGGTGAGGGGTGAGGAGTGAGTGAGTGAGTGAGTGAGTGAGTGAGTGGCAGAACCTGACACGATAGCCAGACCTATGTGGATTATAATCTAAAAGACACAACTCCATGGAAAAGAGTGTTTTCTGAGCTTCAACCTGGCATAATACTAACAGCCCATACCACTCAAAGTAAGGTAGTCTTCACTTACTATAAATGCCAAATTCTTAGTAATGTTTTATTCATAAATTATTTTTAAAGACCTTTTTAGTGTTGATTCAAGGAAGAACCAAACTTTTTTTACTAGTTTAAAACGAAAACTGTTTCTGTCTTTCAAAAATCTATTAAAATAAAAACAAGAGTATATAGATTCTTGCTACTTTTACTACTTAAAAAGTGGATGAATATAAACCATAAAGAACAATTATTTAATCTTCTGTGTCATTATATAAATGCCTGGTAGTATTTGAACTTGTGGTGTATACTTAGTAGTTAGACAACTTTGAATTATTCTCAGGAAAAACATACGCCTTCAGTAACCTATAATCAAAGTACATACATAGGTCTACCAGAATGTTGAGTTCCATTTTAACCAGTCCTTCCAAAATCCTCTGAATTCATTTTAGAAGCCCTTCCTACACACTTAAAAAACATGTGTTAAAATATAAAATTAATAGAAAAAAGTCTTCATCTGAATTTTAATGTCTTAAGACCAGCGAAGAGAAAACTCGTAATTAACATTGGGAGTTTAAAGTGGCAGGTGTATATCATAAACAAATGATAAATAAATGTTTTTAAAAATCTATGTAGCTCGTGTAGAAAAGTTAAACCCCTGAGTACTGAACTGCAAAAAAAGACTTGATAAGTTATTTTTAAATTATCACGTTTGGTATTGGGTAAAACACAAATGTCTTTTGTGTTATTTTAAGAGTTGGAAGGATGGTTAAATTTTTAAGGGTAATTTAATGAAATATTCTAATTTTTTCCAGCGCGTCTGGGGGCGGTGTTGTAGCCATTGACAACAAAATAGAACAAGCAATGGTAAGTAGGTTCACAGCTCTCCTCTCACTTCACAGTTGCGCAGACTGACTGGAGTGTCTCAAGTCCCGATAACAGAAACCTATTTTCTTTAAGCCAAAAAATTACCTTCTTGATAGCAAGATTCAGAAGTTGCTAGAACATTGAAAATTTCTAGTCTACATGTACTGATTGAGTAAATAGTTCTTATATCTGATCACATCATATGTTGTGTGTCACTGTGGAACAGGAGCATACATAATTCAGTCCAGTATGTGTGCATCTGAAAAGCATCAGCCTTTGTCCCATTTAAAGTGGGGGCTATGTGGCACTTCCGTCTCTATAATATAGCCCTGTGGCTAGTTTATTAGCAAGCAGCTTTCCATTGGAATAGGACTCCTCTGTTGTCTCTATCCAGCATCTTAAAATGCTCATTCTAAACTCTGGGAGGAAGGAGCACTTCCTATACTAGTTGGGAAAGAGACTTTTTCTACCCCATCTTCCATAGGCCCAGTCCAGATATAGCAGAAACATTAAAAGCATGAGGAGAAATTTGCTTTTAAAAAACAAAATGTATAAAGCACTTAGTGTTTGTAAGGCACCCAGACAATCTAGAACTAAGTAGCTTCTTGTTTCTCATAACTGTTTTGACATTCCTAATTTTTCCCCACAGGATCTGGTGAAAAGCCATTTGATGTATGCAGTAAGAGAAGAAGTGGAAGTTCTAAAGGAGCAGATAAAAGAATTAGTGGAAAGAAACTCTTTACTTGAACGAGAAAATGCACTGTTAAAATCTCTTTCAAACAATGATCAGTTGTCCCAACTCCCAGCCCAACAGGCCAATCCTGGTAGCACTTCTCACCAACAAGAATGATAGCACAGCCTCCTCAGCCAACGCAACCTCCACAGCAGCCGAATGTCTCCTCAGCATAAAGCTTTCTTACGCCTCATTAAGGAAAAACTGAAAGCAATCTTTCCTTGTGTGCCACTGGTGTTCTTTCCACTTTATAGAAAGCAGGTAGCCATTGCTTCGGCTGTGTGCTTGGCCTTTTCAGTATTAGACAATCGTTCTACAGGAGCTTTCCCTCTTAAGACGTCATGCAGCACTGTTGATGTGCACTTCTGTGTCATCAGGACACGAGGAGAATAATAGACGGGGCTTATTAAAGCAAGCAGTCTGCATTCTACATGTGCGCATGAGTGGGATCTTTAGAAGTCTCGGTGGCTCTCCCATGTTCCTTATCACCCGTGGGTTTACCTTGAGCCTTCCTGTCACATTATAAATAACAGTTCATCTAAAGAGCCACTTTTCTTTCAATATCAGTAACATTTGCCTATGTAAGTTTTCATTTTATGTTTTATTTATTACAGGGCTGCTATTTTCATAATGTACATGAACAATGTCACAGAACTTTTTTAATTTTTTGGATAATTATAAGTATCAGTAAAGGAATTGAAAGACAGGATTACATTTAATAAAATGTTTAGGCAATAATTGAACAAAAGAATCCTGGCACATTTCTAACACTAATGGCAATTTACCGTTGGTATTTATTTTCAATAGTAAAGATCCAGCTTGAATGTAAATTTTGTATAGTGTAAGTATGAAAAACACAGTGCACCTGTACAGGTAGTCACCAGTTATTGTGATATAATAAATAATTGGGCTATTTTCATGAAGAAAACTTTGTTCATTTGTTTCTACTTTCTAATAGAAATTGCCATGATTCCTCTGCTTTTCAACATTTCGTATGACTTTTTTTTTTTTGGGTGGGAATAAAAAAGCTGTGAAATTGTTCAACCTACTTTGTAACCAAAGAAGCAAAGCTGTGTAATGGAGTTTTGTTTTGTTTTATAATGCACATTCTTTATGTATTTTTATTTACTGTTTTCTTGGTCACAATTTTCTTTGCTGTCTAGCATGATCTGCATGGCCTGTAATCTTTGAACCACTTTCGTACCTCATGTTTTATCCAGCACTCTTATTGTACTGTGTACTAGTCTGTGAACAATGTCAAATAAAAAGAGCGAACAGGTCGTATGGTGGAGCTGAGCTAGTGTACAATGCACCAGTTGTACAAAAACAAAACTGAAGTGAGCCATCTTTTGTTCATTTAAAATGGTGTTTTGAATTTCATATGCAGAAAACGTTTTGTTACATTGCAGATTTTAATGTATTTAATAAATGCAACATGCAGATTAAGTGCAGTGTATACTGAGTATTTAAATTAAAATGTACATTTCATAAATAGTTTCAAGAGAAAGCATCATTTTGTGTATACTAACACATTAAGTGTATGTCAGAAATTGATGTAAAAATATATATTTTAACACATTTTCTGAAATTAAACTGCAGTTTTGTTCAAATATTTGGCTCTATATGTGTTCAGAATTTGACTAGATTTGTATTTTCACAGTTTAAAATAATTCCTTAAATGAAAACCCATGATGTTATTAATGACAATGATAGTTCTTAAATTTTCAAAGTAAAGTAATTTAAAGAACACAAGAATGGTGAGCAATATTTGTACTCAATATTCATCTTATGTTAACAATATAAATAGGAAATCCTCGTCTACCAAAACTTTTACTTGAATTCAGAAAGGTGCCTGTAGAAATTAACATGTCCTGTATGGGTAGCCCACAAACTAATTCAGTCTTAATGAGAAACAGTAGTTAGGTCTCCACGTTAGAAGAAGTTAAATGTTCTTTATCTATTTGAATCATTCTAGCCTCAAATGAAAGTCATAAAATCGAAACACGTGAAATTACCAAATATTTTATATTCTAGTGCTATGGGAAATAATGCTCAGTAAGCAAATTTTTCATGTTAATTAGTAACATTAGAAATACTTAAGAGAGAACTAGATAAGCATGTAGACTTGAGTATGTAATAACTAAAGATGCAGAGTGAGATTCTAATAGAGCCACCATGGGCGCGATAGGGTGTGAACCTGCTGTTGGAATGTGAGCCCTAAGATTACTTTGGTGCCCTTCCAGTGCTAACAGTGAGGTACCTCATACAAAGAAGAGCTAGAAAAGGGTTGCAGGAGGAGACAGGTAAATGGCAGACTGCTGCCTAAGAATGCACAAGATCTCTGATGCCTGGCACGGAAAAAAAAAAGAATTTAGTGTGATTTTTTTTCTTTTGTGAAACTAAGAAGTGAGCTTTTATTCTAGGGATAGAAAAGCATTTTATAAACAAAATGTGATAGTAGTCACCAAGGAAATAATATTTTATGGTTTAAAATGGCAACAGCAGTTGCCACTACTCCTTTAAGAGGGGGGAAAGTCTTAGAAAATAGGTAACAAAAAACAAATAGGTGGTTCCAAAAGACTTAATCTCTAGTAAACTAAGAAATGTAATCAGTTATGTCATCTTTTAAATAGGAGGAGTTAATGTAGTTTGTAAGGTGGGCTTTCCTGTGTCCTCCAGGATGAAATTTGGCAGTGTCTATTAAGAGCTTTAATATGAATAAGCTAGCTCAGTGGCATGATGCTTAACTTGAGGTGCAGTGCTCAAAAAACGCAAGTGTGTGCCTGTCCTGTGTGTTCACTCCTTCCCTTAGAACTCAAAAGTTTTATTGATCACCTACTCTGCCCCCTACTTAAGATTGTCAGTGACGTTTACATCTAAATCCATTCCCATTTCCATGAGGCACATTGAACTCCAGAGTCAGGAACAAAGGCTGGCAGGGTATTTGCATTTTTGTTAGGAAATAATTGAATTTTAATTTCTCCCTTTGTTTTGTTTAGGATCTCCATTTAGATCTCTGTTGGGGTTAGAGTCTCCAAATATGTAGAATATCAGCTAGTTGAAATTCCAGTGTAGGGGCAAGTCTTAGAGGAATATTCATCCACCTTTAGTTTTCTCAGTCTCAGCCTACAGAACAGGTGCTAATACAGAAACTATGTTGGCTTAGTTTTCTGATACGACAGTGCATGTACAATTGGAACCTAACTTTGCACAAAGAAAATTATTTTTAAATAGGTCTAATGTAATCTTAAAATGCATCCAACCAAACAAAAATGTGTGAAGAGTTGGAAAACTAAAGCATTCGGCTTTCTTAACTGTTAGATGAAGCTGTTTGGCCCTGGTGACAGGTCCTTTATGATAGATATGTTTAAATTCTCTTCAGAGATTTCTGTTAAAGGGAAAAACCCTGTCCTCAGAATTCACAACTGAGACTACACTAACCAACCAACAGAATGATTCAAGAAATACAGTCAAGGATGGATTGCTTTGCTCAGGGCTTTCCTGAAATGTGGCACCTGAGTCTTGAAAGTCCCAAGAGCCAAGAGGAAGAGGGGCATTCCAAACGCAAGAAAAGCCTACAGAAAGCTCCGAGAACATAAACAGGGCTCCTAAAAAGCACAGGATTTATGGGAGAGACAAGAAGTAATTGCCCCGTCAATGTTGGTAGTTTGGAACTATTGACAAGAACGACTGCTTGGATGATGGCTAGTGGGATGTGCTCAGTTCAAGCCAATGGTAGAGTGGCTGATGGGAACTGGAGACAGATAATTTAGAAAAAGTAACCCATTTCATGGGCAAATTATCCAACGTTTAATGAAGCTGAAAATTCCTCTACCCCTTTCCTATGAATATTCCACTCCCAGTATCGGCACTTTGTTCTCTTGTTTCTTTGAGGAAGCAACACCTCAGCCAATACTTGAAAGTTTGTCAGTCTTATGTCCAGGAGCCATGCATCTCTGCAAAACTAACAATGTCTTTGCTTCCCGTTAAAGGAATTACAAGAATTTGACAGAAAAGTGAGGCAGACAGGAGTGTGCCTCTGTAGATTCAGCCCAGTGGTAAACAAATACTCTGGTGAGTGGGATCACCATAATTCTACAGCCTCTTGCTCCCTGAAGAGGTAGTATGAGTTCTGACTCTGGTGCAGGTACAGACATGTAAGGATAGGTTTTCCTTAGCTTTGCCTTTCATGCTCTGCATAGGTCAGACCCACAGCCTTCTCACCCATACATACTCTATTGCTGCAATAACAGACTTTCCCGCCCCCTGCTGAAAGCCCCCTAGTAATTCATGTTTCTGTTTTCTGATGCTAATCACTTCTGGTGTTTACTTGCACCAGTTGGCAAGCTGACATTCCAAGGTACATCTCTGTCTCATATTTCCATACCAGGTTACAAATTTCTGCATCTAAATCTCTTCCGATGCACGTCTTCGCTGGTTAAGTGAAGAATGATACAGGTGTGCCCTTGGTGGGCTATCATTGGTCTGCCATGTTCAAATGTAGAAATTGCTTTTAAAAAGTACTATAGAAAGCAATGTAAAGTTCACAGACCTGTACTTTTTATTTCCTCTATGTTTTAATGGATTTGTCAAAAAAAATCGGCTGTCTTTTAGAATTGGTGATTGGTGATGGCAAGATAAGCTGTTATTTCGTACTGGCACAGTCCACTTGGACACAATCTGTTCAACATGATTGGATAGCGAGTGCGCTTTAGTTTTCTTTATCTTATCAGGGGAACTGATAAAGTAGGCAGTTTGCTTGTTTTCTGACCACCTAGTGTCCTGGATCCAGAGTCCCTGTGTTTACTGACCAGGACCTGCCCACAGAAGCCATAATGTTCCTCTGAAAGTAGGAAGGAAAGGAGATGTGCTAACTTTAGAAAAATGATTGAAGTTTAAGACGAGCCAAATGACACCCTTCAGCTTCTCCATAATGAAAGTTGAGGTCACTTGTAGTTCCGCCTGTTTGCATGCTTTCATTATTTCCGTAAAACAACTGTAAATGCTCTTGCCCACCGCAATCCAAAACGTCTTCCAGATCAGTTTCTACTCTCATTCCACTAGCAATCCGTGCATCTATAGCTAGATAAACCTGAAGAAGACAGCAGACATGGGAGCATCTCCCACACATGGTATATGTGATACTAGGCCAGCATCTAGTTCTAGCTCACTGAGAAATAAAATTGGCAAATCTCTTGATAAGATAGTAGTCTTACATAAACAAATGTACATGCCGAAGTTTGGGGAAATAATGTGGGCTTTATTTTTACTTTTATTTCATAGAAACGTTGGAAAGCAATTTGATTCTATCTCAACTTAGGTGCTTAACCCTATATGAATGTTGGAGAACAGAAAGCTGTTTAGGGGATGATCTGTGCCCCCCAAGAACTCATCATCCAATGAGAAAGTAGAAGCTGAGGTATCATGTTGCTTTTCCAGAATAAATACAGTTTATAGATCTCATGTCCTTTGTTAGCTGAAAGGCTCTGTAAATCAGTAATTTGCTGTGTCGTGTGAAACCCTTTGCCATTGCCAGGAGATCCTAAATCACCAAAAAGCTTTAGCAAAAAAATAATCCTGGAAGAGGAGACCAGCAAAAGACTTTCCACACCTATACTGAGCCTGGGAGTCACCCCTAAAAAGGAACTCATCTGAGAGAGAAGTTTACATGTTTTTAATGCTCTCAGTTTGCAGATGATGGGCCTAATTTAACCTAATGGCTAGAATTTACATGTCATGAATTATATTGTCTCTTGTCTCATAAGTAACATGCATTTTTTGGCTGTTTTAACCAGCTGTCATTCAATGAATGAAGTTAATAACTCAGGTACCCGATACCAAAAATAAATCTCTAATAGAACAGAGAATTCAGATATTAAATACAAGGCTGTATGTTAGGTAAATGGTAAGCCTTACATTTCAGATCGGGTGTGGGGGGCAAGGATGGCTCAGCGGACAGGTAGTATTGAGACTGTAACCCTTGAGAAAGAAGGTAAGCTTAGCTCTCTCACATAAATTAAAAATGCCAGCTACATTAGAAGTGAGTCTTCTGCTTTGTGAAACTCAAAGGCTTGCTAATGCATGAAAGCAAATAGTTTTACAAATAAGTCACGAAGAGCTGCTCAGCCTTGGCAAAGCAAAGTGCACATGAAACATGCTATCTCGGATCCATTTGGTGAACATTAGACACATAAGGGTTAAGAGCTGACACGTGAGGAAAAGCGGGACTCTGGCATCATACAAGTTTGCACAGCCACTTTTAAAGGCAGCTGGGTAATTGAAATTTTAAATGCCCTGTGACCCAATCGTTCCAACTTTTTTAATATCTGCCCTACAAAATACACCTGTGTTCACAAGGCAGCTTGTTAAAGAGTATACAATTGGAAAAATCAAAATCCACCAACATAACGGAATATGCTTGATGCTATAAAATACTAGGTATCAGTGACAAAGAGTGAAGAAATAGCAATGTGTGCTGACAGTAGATCTCTAGGATGCAATGTTAAATTTGTTAAAAATTTGGGGGGAATACATGTAATACACATGATACTGTTGATTTTTTTTTAAAAATGCCATACACAATACTGTATAGTGTACTTCTGCAAATACCTTTCTGTGTACAATATAAATAAAGAGAAGGTTTGGAAGGTTACTAACCAAGCTGTTTACAGTAGTTTGGTGGTGTGCGTTAGCTTAAGCTATAATATTTGATGTTTTTGAATCTTCATTCATGTACTGTTTGTGTAATGACAAATTAATAAATTAGAAATAAAATGAAATAGAAAGTGTTTCCTTCTTCTCTGCTACTAATAGCTCCCCCAATGTCCTGGATCTCAGCTTCAGCCTTCCTTCTTAACTGCTGACCCAG
>LOJH01001342.1:0-18295 GCA_001685095.1 Ellobius talpinus
GCCACCATGTGGTTGCTGGGAATTGAACTCAGGACCTTTAGAAGAACAGGCAATACTCTTAACCTCTGAGCCATCTCTCCAGCCCCACTGTCTCTTCTTTCTTATTCACAGAAGAGAACTTTTTTAAGTTCTCTCTGCCTGCTGAAGGCTATGAATAGCAACTGAGGTTTGTATCCTTCCTCCTTCACATTCAGTTGAGGGTACGGGGTTACGGGAGGCTGCTTTTATCCTGTAAAGAAATGAACTTCTGCTTGTGACCCCCTATGCAGGCCAGGTTTAGACACTAATCCTGAAGTAATCATTGTGATCTAGTAGAATAAGCTGTTTGTCCTAAGCCAGTGAGAGACTCTTGGTTGCCCATCCATCTTATCTCAAGTGCACAGTGAAGATGGGAAAGGGATGAATTCCCCCACTGGAAAATGGCACAGTGTTGGGTACCAGGAATACAACTAAGAAACATCCTTTCTGTGGCCTAGCAATAGACTCACATCTGTTTGCTAGCTAGTTCTAGGCCAGCACCTGCCATCTACTGGAAGAACTGATGATTCATAGAAAAATATGGAAGACAACTTCTGGCTGTCCCCTACTGCTGTGTGAATTCTCTCTAGAGAGATGTAAGGAGACATCTGTTGGTCTCAGACAGGGAGGCACCCAACCAAATCTGCTTGGTCAACCAATGACGTTTGGGAGGTTCTTTACAGGAGCATGGGTGACTCTGGTAGCTATTCCAAAGGAAGTCCCACCCCCATCATGGAAGACTCAGGAAAAGCAGCAGCACTGAATAATCCCATCCCCGGTCAATTATTTACGTCTTAAATCGGCTTGGGGAAGGAAGGGGTCTTGTGGGGAAATTCATGAGCCCCCTGGGATTCCCTATCCATGAGGCAATGTTAACAGGCCTGATTTCCTGAGGGTTTTTTGGTGATCACAGCTGCTCTGCATTATGGCAGCGGTCATGTCTAATCCAGAGGGAACAGCTACACCTGCTGACTGTACACCAGCGTGAGACTCTGGTGGCTGTAAAGTCTGCTGGGAGGACCTCAAAGAGGAGGTTACTATGGCGATGTAAAGAGTACACGGTAGACTTGGGACTTCTTTGCATCTTAAATGTGGTTTCTTTTCCTGGCATAAGGACGGGTGAGGTAGAGGGACATGACTACAGCCGAGGGTATGGAGCCCTCCAGTAGCAGGGCAGGTCCACAAGGAGGCTGAGCTCAGGGTGGAAGTGGGAGGAGGAAGGCAGATTGGGGACACATGTGACAGCCAGATGCATCACTGTTCAAAGAAGCCACGATGTTTTATAAGAGTTGATTCTTAACTTCACATCGGAGAGAAATAGCTACGCAGAAAAAAATAATTTAGCTACTTATCTTTCACCATAAAAAGATACTTTAGCATGGCTTATATTTTAAAATGTGAAAATAATTTTTAAAAACCTCTTGACTTAGGAAAAAATACTACAAAGTGTTACATGAAAGCCAAAAATCATAATAGCTAAAACTGTGGTAAAAGCATTTAAACTCTTAACATTAAAAGGGGACTTAGATAATATTAAGTGAAGATGATATTAGCTGCATATATAAAAAGAAAATGTTTAATATCTTCAAGACTAAAAGGATCCTGTAAGTGCCCTAGAGAAGGGAGTATAAATAGACAAAAAGGAAAAACATAGAAATAATAAATAATAAGATCATGAACAATTACTTAATCTCATTTGTAGTGAGATGAATAAAGATCACACTGTAATTTTCCTTTCTAATCGAGGAGAGTAATCAATATTTGTTATTTTAGTGTGTGTTATATGAACACCATCCTGACATGACAGTCTTTATGAAGACAGTGTCATAAAAAGCTATCAAAAGTTTCCAAAAGGGCCTGCAATGTAACCAAGGAGATTTTATCTAAAATACTCAGCAAAAATATAAACTCAGTTGTACATACAACTATGTTAACGGGCATTATTTGTGACAGGAATGCATTGAAAAAGAAGAAATAGCACAATGATTAGTAGCAGGCAAAATTAAGTAAAGAATAGCTGTAGAGACAGTATTATTCTGTCAATTAAAGTTTGTGCTGAGGATAGATATGTATCGACGTGAGAAGACTGGTAAAATACTTCCAAATTCCAAACATCCCTTAAAGTATTGTGTGTGTTTTAATGCCTAACCTGTAAAAATTTATACACACATGTACCCCATGTATTTTCAAGACAAAAGAGTTGAAACCAGTATATGCAAATGCCAGACTATGGTAGTTAGCCACACCCTAGGCTTTCTTCTCATTTTCTGCTACGCTTATTTATCTTTTGCTTTCTTTTATCCTTTTAGTTAAGTGCTGAACACGGTACTATAATGAAAATACGTTATTTTCACTTCCATGCTGAAGTTAGTCATTCACTGAAATACACTAAATATGATGGTCAGATGAGGAAGGAAGAGACAGAAAGAGAGTTGAGAGGAAAAATATGGAAAAGTGTAAGTTGGGGGTATGGAGGATGAGGCCAGTTCTGACAAGCTTTCTGGGAGCTTGGGGTACACACAGGGATTGTCCAGGATTATGTATTAATACAATCCTAAGAAACACTGAATGGGTGGATGGGTGAGGATAGAATTGAATGGCAGCCCTTTGATAGATATTCATTATCTACAAAAGTTTCAAGTAACTCTTTCCCTTGTTAAAGAACAAGATGTGGCCTGGGCATGAAGCATCTAGTTGCCCTCAATGTTGAAGACAGTCTCAGAAGTGGTTAAAGGTAGTTTTCATAGAGTATACCACCTCAGCAGAGGGGATACTTGGAAACCTACTTCTTTTTTTTTCTTGTAGACTTTTGTATAACTAAATAAACTTATTTAGCTATGTGATTTTATTCTACATGTAATTATTCATATGAACAATAAAACACAGACACTGTGCTCTTATGTGATAAATGCTACACAGCCGTTAAGAGTCAGATGCTTATTGAAGAAACATATTTTAGCTACTGGCCTCTGAATTTGTATTCTCACCACTAGTATTCTGTTTCTCCTCTCTAATCCCAAATACAAAGGGACTAGGAGATTGAGAAAGAAAGCCTTGGGAGTTATAGGAGGAAAGAAGATGAAAAAAATGAACAAAGCAAACAAAACAGAAAACAAGCTGCCCTGTGTGGATTACAACGAGAAGTGAGGAGACCTTTAGAAGAGAGTATCATTACTCCCTTTTTATCTCATCAAGATGTTGTTGGGTGCCTCCTGAGTTAAAGGACAGGCCAACGGAGGGTTAAAGCACATGAGAGTCACATATCTGACATTAGGGAACTCAGAGGGAGAGGTGGTTTTCAGCTTTTACATCTGCTGCAGTAATCAGGGACGATTCTGTCTGAGGAATGTTTTCTGTGTCACAAGTCACAAATGATTCTGTCTGCCTAGCTCAGGAAAGTGGGACTTGACCTTGCCAACAGGGAGAGGTGCACCCATGGCTGGAGGCATCCCTGATGTCAGGGACTTGCTCTTCAGGAGGAAATCTTCCTCCCTAGAGACTTAAATCTTAGGAGCCTAGAATCTGAGTGTTTCTGTTGTCTGTTCATTTTTTCCTGAGAGATGTGACCTCAAACTAGATAAGGAACCAACATCAGATCAAACTAATGATTCTACTAAAATCTAACCTGACAGACCAACGAGTTTGTTGGAATTACTTATAGGACCCGGGATGTTTCACAAGGCAGTTACATGACCAAAAAGCCCACCCAGTCTGGGTAATGAGTACAGTACTCTTCTTCAGTCTAGATCTCTCTGCAAGGATTGCAAGCAGCTCAACATGCATGAGAGTCTCTTCTCCCTTGCCTGCTCTCCGTTACCTCCATCTCCTTGGAGAGCAACCTGTTAAATCTTGTTAGTTTCAGGAACTTCATGGGCCTTGTGAATTATTTGCTTTTCGAGTCACACAAGTCTCTCTTCTCTGCAGAAGAGAATCTTTAAGCTCAGGAGTTGCTACACAGCTCCAGCACAGACATTTCTTCCCCAGCCCCTTTCTGTGGATGCAATGATCCCCTGGAGAAGGAAGAACGCTTTGCTCTGTGAACCTGACAGTCCAGCCACAGTGCTTGAGCACAGCAGCTCCTCTGGAGCAGAAATGGTCTGGCATGCTTTAAAGGATGCTACAAGTGGGTTGCGTGTGCTAAACAGAACAAAAGACCACACTGTGACTCAGAGATTCCTGCTCTTCAGGAGACATGGGTGTTATCTTAACTATTCTAGTCAAAGCACAAAGCAGTAGAAACACCTGAAAGTCTGCCGGTGATCCCAGGTAAAGCGTTGCATTATATAATAGTGTCATAATTAGGGTTGCTATCACTGTGATGAGACACTATGACCAACATCAAGTTGAGGAGGAAAGGGTTTATTTGACTTATACATCCACATCACTGAAGGAAATTAGAGTAGGAACCCAGAGGCAGGAGCTGATGCAGAGACTATGAAGGGGTGCTGCTTACTGGCTTTCTCCTCATGGCTTGATCAGCCTGTTTACTTATAGAACCCAGAGCCACATGTCCAGGGGAGGCACCACATATAATGGGCTGGGCCCTCCCCCATCAGTCACTAATTTTAAAAAATGTTCTACAGGCTTGCCTGCAGTCTGATCATATGTAGGCATTTTCTCAGTTGAGGTCTCCTTCTCTCAGATGACCATAGCTTGTGTCAAGTTGACATAAAACTAGCCATCACACATAGAAAAAGGAGTCCAAAGGAAGAGAAAAGATACTGACTGAGTTCATGAACATGGAGCTTCAGGACATGAGATGCAATTATAGGTTAAAGCTCAGAGTTCCTCATGTGATGTATATTGACTGTAAAGCAAAAGGAAAGAACTCTCTGGGTTGCTATATATAGGCTTCTGTAGCTCACCATAAGAAGTAGTTACATGGGTGTCTATATCTGTCTATGCAGTGGTCTGTATGGGCTTCATTGACTTTCCATAAAGCATGCATGAATATCTACTGACAACTTGGAAAGAAACAATTCTAATGTTCCTTTAAGTATATTCTTGAAAATATAAATATGAAAATCAAGTGGTTAGAAATATAATGATTAGGACCTGGAGAGATGACTCTGTGGATATAAACAGTTGCGGACCTGAGGTTATGTCCCCAGCATCCATGTAAAAAGCCAGGCATGGCCATACGCACCTTCAGCTTCAGCACTGTGGGAAAGGTGGAGATGGGATCACTGGGGCTTATTGGCCATCAACCTAGTTGAGAAATGGAAAGTTCAGGTTTCAGAGAGACATCCTGTCTCAAGGGAATAAGGCAGAATGCAATAGAGGGCATCACAAAATGTGCACCTCTGACCTCTGCATGTGCACAGAGGAGGAAGACATCCAGCATCCTCCTATAGCTTGTGTATGCACCTACACATATGAATGCGCACACAGGAACACTACACACACATACAAATAAAAATAATTGGTTAATCAGTTTATATGTCACTAAAGTGATTTGATTCCCCCAAAGCCACAACAGAATATAGAATATACATTTCCAAATCACATTTATAATATACCAATACTTCATGCACATTTTCCTTTAAACATAAGTATTAAACCAGGAAAAGCATCTAATGAAAGGAATGGCAAAGGGGTGTGTTTCAATAATGCTTGTTGTACATTGGGCAGGGTCTAAACTCATAAAGTACTTTAATTTCACATCAAAGCTATGAAAAATCATACTATTAGGAACACCCAAAGTTGCAGGAATGGAAACAAACAGAATTGTTATCTGTTGTCCAAGTCCACAGAGCTAGCTATTAATGTTAGCTGTTTTATCTTTTCAAACTCTCACTACAATACTCTCTCTCTCTCTGTGTGTGTGTGTGTGTTATACTTTTTTCTTTAGCATTTTCTTTGCTGAATTGTGATATTTATACTTTTATTTGCTTGTTATAATTCTACTTGAAAATATGACTTGCAAATCTTGTGAATATTGCTTTCCTATCTATAAGAAATTTGAGTATTTTTAATATATTGATGGAATAAGCTATATTAATTACTTTTTCTATTTCTGTACTACAACATCATGATCAAGGGAACTTATGAAAGAAAGAGTTTATTTTGACTTATAGTTCCAGAGGGAAGAGAGTCCATCATGGCTAGAAGACACAGAAGCAAGCAATAGGTATGGCAGTTGGGGAGCAGGAAGCAGAGACTTCACAACTTTTACCCCAAGCATGAAGCAGACCAAATTGAAAGCAGGACAAGGCTTCCAACACCCAAGGTCCATGCCCAGTGATGTACTTCCTCCAGCAAAGCTGCATCTCCCCACAATCTCTCTAGGCTTTCTGCTTCCTCCACCCTTGCGGATCAATGCACCAACCATCATCAATAAGAAGCCGAACCACACAAGCATGAGGCAGACCAAACTGAAAGTAGGGCAAGGCTTCTAATTCACAAGGCCCATCCCTAGTGAATCACTTCTTCTAGCCAAACTGAACCTTCCCACAACCTCTCTAGGCAAAGCCACCAACTGGAGAATAAGTATTCAAATACCCAAGCCTCTGGAGGACATTCCCCATGCAAACCATTACAGGAGCAACTTAATGTGTTTGCATTAGTGGAATCTTAGTTCCTGCTACTTTGTCATCATGAGCGAGCTGGCCATATCTCTTCATGGATGTGTGGCTGGACTCAGATTCAGCGTGATTCTTTAAACATTTAATTGATGGAGCAAAGTGTGTGCATTTCAAAGGGGAACTTATGAAAGTCCTTTAGATTTGTTAAAGTATCCTGCACTTCTTGCTCCAAAGAACTTAAGAGGGGAGTGAGTCCATACCCGCTTAGTATGATCAGTCTCAAATGTCTCCACTCCAGCTAAGAAAGAAGGATGTGGAGGATTGAATGGGGGTGTCTTCTTCCTTAGGGTCTATTGCTGTGACCAAGAGCATGGCAACCATTATAAAGGGAGACATTTAGTTGGGGCTGGCTTACAGTTCAGAGATTTAGTCCACTATCCTCATGGTAGGAACCATGGCAGCATGCAGGCAGACATGGTGCTGAAGAAGGAGCTGAGAGTTCTACATCTGGATTGGCAAGCAGCAGGAAGAGAGGGACACTGAGCTTGACTTGAGCATCTGAAACCTCAAAGCCCATCCTCAGTAACATTCATCCTCCAGCAAGGCCATACCTCCTAATAGTGCCACTCCCTATGAGCCCATGAGGGTCGTTTTCATACAAACTATCACAGGGTTTACAACTGGCCATGAGTCTATGTTCATAATCCCCATCTTCAACTGCACACCAGTGGTTACCTGGTAAACAATCTTAGTTACACACATTCTTGGTACGCTATAGTCTCCCCAAGGACACAGGTTTATCTGGGATGATTTTTGCATGGCTGACAGATATATGAGACACATATAGTTAATAGAATGGTGTCTGGGAAGCTTGGACTTTTAGAGAGAAATTATGAATCCACTGTGATTTCAACCTCTTTCGCAGCAAGGGTCTAAGGACAGGAAAGCAACTGAGTGGAAATCAGAGTCTTGAAATCCAAAACTGATGTGTGAGCCTCAGGATCAGGCATCTGTGGGCAGACTTGCAGGTAAGGACAATCAATGCAGATAAAACCACAAGCCTTGGGCTCCTTGGGCATGGCCTTTTTTTATAAAGTGGGTACCTGAGAGACCATGGTAAAGAAAGGGCTTGACACAAAATGCATGGGTCAATGGGCCAAACTAAATGTAGCCGTGTGACTAAGCAGAGGCTGTTCTATTTAGTTCCTACCTTAAACTATACATTTGCAGAGATTGAATTAATGAGGTTTTACTATGCAGAACTCTGAACTCACAGAATAGATAAATCAGTAGAGGTTTAGCGCAAGGTTCAGAAATCACTCAGGGCTTATTTCAGAACCTGCCTTAGTACCACCACTTAGAATGAAGATTTATTTTGCTGGGGCAGCTGCAGCATGGCAGGGAAAGCAGGACTGGATTTCCTGGCAGGCTTGTCATTTATGGGCTGTGAGATCTGTGAGGAATAATACCTCCCTCACAGGTGTTAATGTTAGCATCGAAACAGATGATGCATGTAAAGGCCCAGGGAAGCCAGAGTGCAGTCACAAATGTGCAAGCTCGGCTTTCCAGGCCATGGCAGCCCCAGATGGAGGTAAAGCAGGTCAAACATTAGCATCGCCATCTTGCCCAGCTGAGTGATGGGAATGTGCCAATCTTCTGAGTGTACACATCTCCCTTGTCTTTGTATTCTTACAAACATGGATGTCACTGCCACTCCAGAGCATTTCCAGTGTCCTTTGGGTCTGTTTTCACTGTTACTGCTAGCAGCTTCTGTTCATGGGTTGGAGTTAGGGCTACATTTCTTCATGCTGGTGTTGCCAGGGTCATCACTTAACAAAGTCCTTGGAAAGTGGTATGCCCTTGTCAGGTTGTAAAAGTTGCCAGCGTATGTGGCTGCGTCTTTCTATTAAACAAACAATATATCTCAAAAAGGTTGACTCCATAACAGAGAATCCCATGAGCTGTGCTTCTTTAGTGATTTTGCTATAAATCTATATCAAACAGGACTCAAACCCAATTGAAAGAACATCGCAGGTCCACAAAGGCAGGTGACAACAATCACATGGCAGCTCATTGACTCGCATCTCTAGTAGTTGATGCTGTGTGGCAGCCTGAGCCCTAGCTAAACCTGAGACAAAACACCCTTGTGTGGCAAGAGGTGGATGCCTGTGCATAAGAAATGCTGTCTTACCTCTTACAACCAACCTTCAGTGAAACATATGATGTCTCTTGCAAACAAGTCATTTCTAACTTTGGAGGATGGCATATAGTCAAGGGTAAAAGAATTAGACTTCCTCTTATGGTGGAAGTATCAGGAATTTACAGATGTACTTGAAAGCCACCACACCTTTACATCCAACCCTGTAGGTATTACACTCTCTGACCCCCACTAAAAACATGCTTTGCCCAGCATTAGTGCTTTCTGAGTCTTCCCTGTGATTTGTTAGTGAAACACCTCTTGCTGTTTTATTGGCAGGGTTTTCTTGCAATCCATTTACCCCAAAACTGAGATGTGTGTCCCCTGGTGCTAAGTTGGGGAAATGACATTCTTCTGCACTCAGAAGCCTGCTTCCATTTGTGAACTATGGTTGACCATTGTTATGTAACTAGAACCACCTGCAAATCCCACATGGCCTGTCTGGTTAGAGATCAGCTGACCTCAGCAGATTGACCAGCTTCCTCCGGGGACCCTGAATTAGCCAGGGAGTAGTGAGCTCACAACAATGGCAGAGAAATAACAGACAAGCAGAAATGGGAGGGTTCTCAACTCCTATCTCTCTATCAACTCTCTATCACTTCCACCCTCAGGAAACTGAGCATCTCTGGAAGATGCAGGGGAGGGTGATGAATAAGAGCCATGTTTTATATGAAGAATAAGGTCAGATTTTACATGTTGATTTTCTCTTGCCTCCATGACAAGATCCTTAATGCCAGTCTCCATGACTGTTTTGCCTAGCAAAATATCCCCCTTTATGGGTGATGCTCCACAGATCCCGTGAATCAATAGAAGATGGTTAGAGCCAGTGCCTACTGAGAGGTTCCTATGTACTCAGCACATAGGACTGAACCCATTCACAACCATTCTTGACTGCCAATGAGGCTGCAACACTTTGGATGCAGGAGTATTTGAATTATTGATTTGTTTGCTTGTTCTTGGTGAGGGGGGCCTCACCAGTACAGTCTTGCTACACAGATCAGAAACTAAGGAACTATCCACCTGAGTTCCCCATGCTTCTGTTTGTAAAGATCTCCTTTAAAATCACCTGTGCTGGGCTGGGGTGTTAGCTTTCTCAAGCACACCCCAACATGAGGACCTGGGTCCAAACCCCAGCATCTCTGTAGAAAGCCCAATACGATGGTTTATCCCAGCACTGGGCAAGCAAAAACAGACGGTGAGTATAACCAGCCTAACCTATGGGCAAAATAAGTCCCAGTCCCAGGGAGAGAGTGTCTAAGATGATGATAATGATAATAATGATGATGACAATGATGATGATGATAATAATAATAAATAGAAAGGTGGATACCTCCTGTCAAGTGTCACAAAGTTTGACCTCTGCCCTTCACATCTGCATAAATAAATAAATATCAAATAAATAAAACCACCTTTCCTTATGTATTGGGGAGGGAGGCTTGGGTTAGGATAGAAGTTAGGTGGTGGTATTATGTTCTATACATACATTCATACATATATGTAGGGAAACAGCTAGAATCAGGCACCTAGAGGTAGTTAATATTATAATAGTTACACATTTATGTAAATGAAGATAGTTCTAAAAACACCAGACTACAATTCCTGGATCCCTTTTCTCAAAATTTTATAGATGTTCAGGGAGTATGATATACTAAGAAAATAACATATTTGTTACAATATGACAGAAATCAAGAGAGAAAAACTTCTCTAACTTGCTACCATCCAATGAAAGCAATTTCTTCAGAAGTTTAAAAAGCCTCTTAAAATAAGTCCTCTGGGAGTCTCTCCCCTCTCTGATCCCTAGTCATTCCTCTCCCATTCAACCATAATACCAAAGAAAGTCAAAGGGACAGGCTTGCGGGGCAGGGGGGCAGCTTCCACAGTGACAAGGGGAGAAGTCATCAGAGACATCAGGGAGCTGAAGAAGGCTGAGTGAGCATAAGTATACTTCCAGAGGGTTCTGGAGCACAAACCTAGTTCTGGAATCCACGTCAGAGGGGACAGTGGCCCACATGAATTGGTGTATTCAAAGGGACACCACTCACTGACTTGGGCATCTTCTAGGCACTTTTACTTTGTTTTGGATGTCTTCCCTGTGGAGCATTCAGTCAAATTCATCTGCCCCAGAGCCTGTGAAGCGTCTCACAGGAGGCGACTATCCCCTCATAAAGGACGGTCAAGATTTTAGAAGGGAAAGAAAGCTTCCATGGGATGCTTGCTGTCAATGTGCCTAGAACTGAAGCTCCTCCTCCCTGAATAAATCAGATGCCTTCATCTCAACTGTGAGAGGTATCAGAAAGTATACTGGGCTGGTTCTTATCCCAAAACATTCAATGAGAAAAACTCTAAGACACTCCAGCCTGTAGAACCCAAGTGCTAATTGGTTTGCGATCTCCCTAATTAGTGTGTCCTCTATGTGGACAGCTTAGCGACTGGCTGAAAGCCCAGACCCTACCCAGCCAAATTCACAGTTCCCACAATTGGGAAGTGTAACAGCAGTGACAATTCGGCACCTTGTCCACACGTGAGCATGCCTGCCCCCACATACACACCTTGCTAAGATGTAACAGCTCTCACAGATTCTCACAGTTGCTAACAATCTCATTAGGCTGTTTGTGTGAGGAGGAAGCGAGACTGGTTAGAACTTTGCTGTAGCTCTTGGGGAGCAGTCTCCAGAGTTGTGCAGACTTCCCTGAAGTCAGGTAAAGCCCTGAAGGTACAGGATGGGTGAGGGGTATCAAGAAGGCTAAAGGCTTGCTCATATCTCTACTGTAGATAAGAGATGCTAAGTGAAGGCTATCAAGGCACTGTATTCCTTCAGTTTTCCAAACATTTTCCAGACAGTTTGAACTGTTGTTTAGAAAATGGGACAAGATAGTGGTTTTTATGATGGCAAATAATTACGTGTGGGGCCAGTGAGATAGCTTGGTGGGGAAAGGTGCTTGCCACCAAGCCTGATGAGCTAAGCTCTCAGCACCCACATGATGGAAAAACAAACTCCCACAAGTGCACACATGTTTACACATACACATAAACATGCACAAATGAATAAATGCAAGAAAAGAAAACAATTACGCCTACAACCAGTGCTGCTGTGAATTATTTTTTTATAACTTTAACATAAAAAAACCCAGAGTGCTACTCACCTTCATACCACATATATGGAAACAGCACAAACCCATAATAATATTAATAGAAATAAAGCAACAATGACTATAGCATTTACATTATAAGTATCAATTTAGTGCTGCCTGCATTTACTGCTGCCTTCCTGAAACTAGGCTGTCATTTGAAATCTGAATAGGACAGCAGTGGCCTACATTGAGACAGTGTCTTTTCTCTCTAGGAAGCTGATCCTTCAGGCCACTTAGTGCCCATCCTCACCCTGGAACGGTGGGGAAAGCTTTCTTCAGGCAAATGGACTGAGGACGTTATTTGATCTTCATTTGGAATGGACAATTCATATGCTCAATAGAATTTCTCATTTCTTTGGAGCTGGAGAGATGGCTTTGGAGTTTAAGAGCACTTGCTGCTCTTGCAGAGGACCAGAGTTCATTTCCCAGCACCCATGTTATGTGGTTCACAAACATCTGTAACTCCAGCTCCAAGTGATCTGGCATCCACAGGCATCGACACATACATGTGCATATACACATATACATACTTAAATAAAAATAAAATTTAAAAAGAAATCTAAAACATTTCTTATATTTTTATTTTTTCATAAAGCACGCAAATCTAGGGAAATAAAAGGAAAAATACTCTTAGTAATTTATGTTCTGGATATATTTGTATCACGGCTGCTACTATTGTCAAAATAATAGACACACTGTTGGCCAAGTAATTAACAACTTCTTCCAATATGGAAAATGACCTGCCTCCCTTCTCCTCTTCCCAAGAGAAAGTTTCTTTTTTTCTGTGTGCAAATTGGCCCCAGTGATCTTCTAGATGAACCTAGATATTGGGGTGATTACACTGGAGACAAGCCTCACAAATAAAAAGTGAGGGAAATGAAATACTTAGCTATGAAACATTAGAGGGTGTCAAGAGAAAAATAATCAATGTGAAAACCCCAGGAAATATCAATTCAGAAATCAAAATGAATGCAAAAATCCACAGGGAGCAAAACATCAACCTTTTAAGAAAATGTGATTTACTAGTTATTGAATCTTTGATACATGGACAAAGATACACCCCTACAAAATGGCTGGTTATATTGTTGCTGTTTGCTTTTGGTACTGGTTAATATTTTGTAGAATGTTAAAGTAGTTGAGACCATATTAAAACTGAACTATAAATATACCAAAATTGATATTGTTTCCAGATTTGCATCCTCTTTATATCAAAATGGAATAGTGACCATTCATTTCAGTTGAAGTTCATTAACATTTTTTTAAGTTGTCAACATGATTGCCAATGAAATAAGAAATTAATTACATTTTGAAAATACTGTTGATGTATTTTTATTTCTATTAATGTCAAAACACCTGTTATGCCTTCTGCCGCAGGCTCTGAGAAGATTTGGCCCAGCAGCGCCCTGAACAAGAGAGATGAAGACTGGAAGAGTAGGTCATACCCAGAACGCAACCAACAGGAAATGTCAGCTCTCATCAGTTTCTTCTTATGTGCTCTTCTGACCAAATCTGGCAGCCACAGTTCTGAGGAACTAACAAGTGGACAGAGCAAGCTGAACAAGGGCCCAGATTTCAGAAGGCTCTAAGGGGCATCTGTAGCCAGTGTTATAGGATTTCACTTAATGTAACTTCACAGTAGCCTCAGGAGGAATGGCCCTTTCAGATTCATGTAGGGAGAAAAAAAATCCAAATCCTGTAGGAAAGAGAGTCCTGTGGGGATGTACTGGTGTTGCAGAAGGGTTTGAATCAGGATCCAGAGACCTTCCTAACTTTAGAAGCTTAGGCCCAGCCTTGTGGAAATGGACATATTAAAATGTACTTTTAAAGGATGTTTTGGGGATTAAATGCTTGGCTTTTTACAGAGTGGCAGAGGCAATTCTCAGCACATACTGTGCTAAAAATAAACCTTTATTAATGTAAAAAGAAGGAAGGAAAGAATGTTTATTTGTTTTCTATTACTGCAGAACAAATTACAACAGGCTTTAATGACCTGCAACAAGGCCTACTTTTTGCACAGTCCTGAGAGTGTGGAAGCCCATATGGGCTGCACTGGTTTCTCTGCTCAGCATCTCTCAAAGCTGGAATCAAAGGATGAGCTTTCGAAGATATTAAAAAGAACCTTCTTACAAATGCTCATTCAAGTCCTTGGAAGAATCCAGTTCTTTGCAGCCACAAGATTGAGGCCTCCTGTTTTTATTAAATGTCTGACAAGGACAATAAAATTTCTCATTTTCCATCACATCTTCAGAGTGGGTATCAAACCCTGATAATGAAGCCAGCCGTGGTGGAAAGGGCTGTGATCCCAGCTATTCAAGAAGCTAAAGTAGGAGAATGACAAGTTCAAGGCCTGATTGAGCTACATAGTATGTTCAAAGCCTGCCTGGAAATTTTAGTAGTAACCTTCCTCAAAACAAAACAAGAAGCAAACATATCCAAGTAGTGAATTCTCCCCCTTTTCATCCCTGTTTTGCTACCAGCTGGAAATAATTGTCTGTTTTTAAAGCCGCTCACATAATTAGATAAGGCAGACTCAGATAATCTTTCTCTTTTAAAGCCAAACATATGCTGTGTTGCTTTCCCTGGGGAGACATGGACAAACATCTATTCACCCCAGACTGAGCATTGATGACTGGACCAAAGAAATATGTACCAATGTCTAGCTTAGGAAACCAATCAGTTAATTGAGGTTATTTACAGGAGTTCACATGATCCAAAGGCAGTTGCAACACTTCTCATTTGGTCCAACTATTAGGATTCCCTTTTGCAAAGGCACCTACATAACCAAAGAGCCCACACCACAGTGGGCAACAACTAGAGAAAGTTGTATCCTTGAAGCTTCTTTGCAAGACTTGCAGCAATCCAGCTCATCAGAAACAAATCCGCACCAATTGTTACTGCAAGGGAAGGGATGATATCTAGTGAATCCTGTAACTTTCAGGAGCTTTTCTGAGACTTATGAGTTTTATTTGCTTCCTGGACCTTGTAAATTTCATTTATTCCCAGTTCTTAATGAGCCTTACTCCAGTAGAGAATGTTTCAAATAGAGGAAATAACTATAAAATATCATGCCCTATATGTAACATAATTATTAAGTAATATTTCTTGGCTTATAGGAATAATACTATGGAAAATTAGTGACCATTGTTAAAATTCTGCCCATTTTAAGATGCAAAAACAAGGGGAGGAAATAATGAACCCATCAAAGAGCCACCTGTGATCTTTTCTTTTTCATTTAGCTCTCATTACAACATCCCATCATAGAGAAGAACTACAGCCATTGAAGCATGTTGCCAACATATTAATGTTAGTAATTCTAATCCACAGTTCCAACTATTTGTTTGGAAATAAGAGAAAATATACACCAAATATGGAAATCAGACAGTAACGAAAGGTTTTATTCTTTCATGGAAATTTATACCTTGTTGACAACCTTAACCCCACACAATGATTTACCTTCCCTCTTTCTACTACTCCTATATTCCTATCTTGTATTTTATCAACCTTTCAGTATGTTAACCTTAACATTTTATGTACAGTGATATGTAAGATACCCTGAGTCCTTTCAACAAAGAAAGAAGAAACATGCTGGATAGACACTTCCAACTTTGCTCTAGCAAATGAAGACCTGTGGGAATTTTGCTTTTGTGTGGTGTATGTGTGTGTGTGTATGGTACTAGGTGTTGAACCTTGGGCCTAGTGCATCTTAAGTAAATGTTCTTCCACTAACCTATAATCCAGCAAAATAGAGGCTATCTCCTATCTGCTGATCCCTCAGCTATAAAACTAATTTAACTTTATATTGAGGCATTAGGAATTGAACTCAGAGTCTTGCATGTGCTAGGCAACTGGCCTACCAACCAAACTACAGACCCAAACCTACCAAATTACTTTAGCAAACATAGATTTCTAATGCTGATGGAGAGTCATCCTTTGGGATGTGCTTTGTCATCTGATTTTTCATTTTGGAAACTAGTGTTTTTTGTGCCTAACAACTAGAAAACTAGGGAGTTACCAAAGCTATTGAGAAGAATTGTCTGGGGAAAAAAAAGTCAAATGCATGCTTCTTGCACCACCTATTTTTTTTTTGCCAAACATAATGTGTTTCTAAGTAGACTGTTGGTAAACACCCTAGAGACAGGCTTGATCCTCGTTGAGTTCATAGTTCTCTAGTATTGTGGTGTCATAGTACAATAGTCTCTTACCTATAAGATAGGAGTGGAAAGGATTCAGAGCTCCCCCAACAGATGCCACCCTGTCAAATGTTTACCTAATAGAGTTGGCAGGTGATACAAAAATCAGCCCTGAGAGACCTAGCAGTCTTACTTGGATCATTCAATAAAACATGCACAAAATTAACTTTAATATGAAACCTGGGTCTTTTAAACATTTTTCTACCCTCTTGGTATCTGTTTTCTCTCCCCTTCTTAATGGGAACTGCTTTTTAGAGGCTCTAATTGCTATAGGTGAACCAGAGGGAAGACTTTTCCCCCCTATTAATTCAGGATAGACAGGGAAGCAGTGTGACCCGAGATCATTAACTCAGGAGTTCTGGCTGTCCTTGGGTGAGGGCCAGTGGCCCAGGAAAGGAGCCAGATGGGGTCAGAGACCTCAAGCTGACAGATGTGGCAGTGGAGGGTTCCAGGAAGAAGGATCAGAGACTGGCCAAAAGAGAGCCACTTGCCCAGATGCAAAACCCCAGAGGAGTGAAGGTGAAAAACGCCTGGGCAGTGTTTGGCTGCCTTACAGGGGAAACTGATCAGCAGCTAGGGTCAAGCTGAGGACAAAGAAATGCTACCCAAGGATTGAGGGAACAGAGAGGAAGGATGAGGAAAGAGGTGTCTTCAGGACCCTGCTGCATTCTGAGAACATCGACAGAGTGGTTCTGTCTAACTCCTCTTGTGATCCTAACATGTATGTCTAAATTTGACAGTACATCATATCCTGAGAGCCTAAGGAAAGAAAATCAACATGAAGATTGCCTTCTATATATACAGACAGCAAGTTGTGAAGGAGCAGAAGGGGGGGGACCATCCATGAAAATCATCTGCCCTTCTTCACCTATGCCATTAGGATGTGAAGTTTTATCTGGGATATTTGCTGACCCGGGAGTAAAGGGTGGTACCAGCTGTGAGTCAGTCCTCTGTTGCTGGGAGCTAACACTCTCTCACTGGAGATGGGGGTGTGTGTGGAAGGCTTGATGCAAAAGCTTTCATCCTGTTTATGAAAGGGATTTGGGCCACGCTTTTTGAATTCTGATGACCTTTGCACAACATCTTTCCCTGCGCTAATTTTTAAAGACCTACTTAAATTGCAATCCACTTACTGTTTATCGAACAGCACATTCTAGGATGTCTGTATGTTTTCTTCTCTAGAGCAATGTCCTCACATCTAATGTCTTAATGATCACACTAAGTAAGTAACTAAGTGAAATACTAACCCCCAAATGATGTTTTCTTTGAACTGAACTGACCTAGACAATGAGGACATTGATGGAAAAGTCACATCCGAATTGCAGCTAATAAATACAGAAGTGAAGGAGGGAATGAAAAAAATCACCCACTGGCAACCACAAGATTGTTTCAGGCAAGGATCATCAATGGAAGCTGGAGGGAGTGGGGTGGGTGAAAGTACAAAGAGAAACAAGACGTTCGCATGGTCTCAAAGTATCTCCCTAACATTAATTGCTAAGGGAAAAATAGTTACTTCATAGCGCAGAAGCCTGGCAGACACCATTTGGATGCAGCAACTAAAGCTAGGAGAGAAATGGGACAAATCAGCACCATGTGCCTCATGATGCGACCCACCGAGCAGGACACCGCATCCTTTTGTGGTTTGCCTGCCAAGAGTGCCTAGTCTGAACCTAATTATGAGAAAAAACTCAGACAAACCCAAATTAAGGAACATTCTGCTAAATAGCTGGTCTCTAACTCCTCAAATGTGTCAAGATTACAACAGACAAAGCAGGGAAGAGGGCCTGCTCCGGATCTGTGTAGAACAAAGCAGGGAAGAGGACCGCTCTGGATCTGTGCAGAACAAAGCATGGAAGAGGACCGCTCCGGATCTGTGCAGAACAAAGCAGGGAAGAGGACCTGCTCCAGATCTGTGCAGAACAAAGCAGGGAAGAGGACCGCTCCAGATCTGTACAGAACAAAGCAGGGAAGAGGACCGCTCCAGATCTGTGCAGAACAAAGCAGGGAAGAGGACCGCTCCAATCTGTGCAGAACAAAGCAGAAAAGAGGACCGCTCCAGATCTGTGCAGAACAAAGCAGGGAAGAGGACCGCTCCAATCTGTGCAGAACAAAGCAGGAAAGAGGACCGCTCCAGATCTGTGCAGAACAAAGCAGGGAAGAGGACCTGCTCCAGATCTGTGGAGAACAAAGCAGGGAAGAGGACCGCTCCGGATCTGTGCAGAACAAAGCAGGGAA
>LOJH01001342.1:20040-49586 GCA_001685095.1 Ellobius talpinus
CTATTCCATACAATGTGTCTGCCCACGTGTCTCCCACCCACGCGCCTGCCCACCACTCGCTGCTGGGACTCTGCATCTTCTGGGGACTTACTGCAGCCTGGGACCCACCGGCAAATGCCCGCTGCTGCCACATGGCCCGCCACCACTGCCCAGGCCACTGCGCTGGCATTTCTGCCTGCCGCAAGCCGCCAGGGATCTTTAAACATTTTTAAAACCAGTGAGTGTATTAAGCTTACGGAGCAGGGATGGGACTTGTTAACTGGGGCATGAGTGTCCCTAAGCATCCACACTGGAAGGTCTTCATCCAGGGCAGCATAGATAGAGTTCGTCTTCCGTTAACCTTCCCCAACTCCTACACCCTGCCATCTCCAAACAGACCGACGTCATGTGCTATTAGGACAGGATTGCATACAAGTTCCTGAGAGGGAAAGTTGGAATCCCAGAATCCCAGGCAAGGATCTAAGGACTCTCCTATCTCTTCCTTCTCTGGTAGATGTCAACAATTAGTAGGACCAATCTGGATGGACTCTTGCAAGGAGAATCAGTTAACTGGATGAAAAATACTGTTTTGCTTGGAGAGTACCAATCTACAGCATGTGTTTTTGTCCCCAGTTCCTAGAAGAAAATCCCTAAGCACTAGAGGTGATGTCCTGTGGCCCTTAACATACTTAGGACATCTCATAGTGTACTAATGAGCTTTTGTCATCTTGACATAAGCTAGGGTCATTGGAGAAGAGAAAAACCTCAGGTGAGAAAATCAGATTGGCCTGTAGGCAACCCTGTGGGTAATCTTCTTGAGTGATGATTGACCTGGAAAAGCCCAGTCCACTGTGGACCATGCTATTCCTGGACAAGTGGTCCTTGGTGGTAAACAAAAGCAGGTTAAGTACTTATCATGGAGTGTTCGGAGGCCCTGCTCGTCAGAGGTTGCAATCTATCATATCCTGGTAGTTCTCTCCAATCTCGGTGCAACACGGAGGGCCTCCTTCCCCTCAGGCTTCCTGCTCTCCACCAGACCTTATTTGGAGAATGTCTGTAGGCCCGGATGGTGACTTATCTCCAGTGTGAACCTTGACATAATTCTTTATAGAAGCTTTCCCCTCTGCTACTACACATGGTAATTAGACTTTGTGCTTTGGCTGTTAGAATAGGAGTGTACTACCTTATGATAATTAGGCCTTGCACTGGGAATCTTATGATAGGAACATCTGACCTAATGCAAATTAGGTGATGTAACAGCCACTGTCTCCAGCCTTTAAAATAAGTCCCCTCACTCTGGAATGAAGTTGAGCTGTAACGGAAACAGTCTCCTGGAAGCCCATTTCCATCACACTCAAGCAGTTTGGTGGTCAATGGGCCTTGGAGAAGGAGGGTAACCACAATGCAGAACAGGCCAGTGAACAGATTGGCCCCTGCTTCAACCCTTGACCTCAGGTTTCTGCCTTGAGTTTTTGCCCTGACTTCCCTTTATTGTGGAGTATAAACTGTAAGCTGAAATAAACCCTATTTCTTCTGTTTTTTGTTTGTTTGTTTTATTTTATTTTGTTTTGTTTTTTAATCACAGCAGCAGAAAGCATACTGAGAAATATAGATATACTAAATCCTTTGGGATTTTCTGGGTGGCTGGAAGCACTTTCTGTTCTGATGAGATGATTCCTTGGGGTCCCACCTGAAGAACAATCCATAATTCTGAGCCTGGAGTTTTCAGCTCATCTCTATGTCCCAGGAATGGGGAGGAAGGCTAGATACAGATTTCATAAGCAATCACAGTCACTGAGAGGAAACCACAACAGAAAGTTTCAAAGTATGTGGTTCTGGGTCAGGATATCTACTGACAGAAATAAAAGCTGAGAATAACAGATGACAATTGTATGCAATGAGTGCAATTAGCCTCGAGAACATTTCAAAAGAAGTTTCAAAAACAGCTCCATGAAGGACATCTTGAACTGACTTGCAGGAAAAGCTGAAGGGTAACTTATGGGTTGCTTTCCAGATCTAAGATGCCTAGCACAGCTCACCCAGCAGTCATGGACTTTAACTTTGAACTCACTGTTCCAGAGGCAGAAGTCTTTTCCTTAAAACCTTTTGGTAAGTTTAGACACTCGATCTGTCTCCTTGTCTAAGTGTGACGAGGTTGTGAGCTATTGCTTCATTGAAGGGCCTGGAAACATCCTGACACACTGTTTGCTTCTTAACTGCTTTGCTGTGAGCTGCTGTTTTAAATTCTAAACAGCTTAATAAAACTTTCCAACAATTTCAGCATTTTTCTAAATTTGAGAAGCCATCTTTATAGCTTTTGGAAGAAAGTTCAGGGGTATTGTCACTAAGCAGTTTCTGGCAAAAGCAAATGTAGTTCTAACAGATGAAATAACAAGTGGAGCGATGTCATTTCAACCCCCCCGTCAGCTCAGCCTGCATGTGACTCACCCCATGACCTCACCAGCTGATGCAGAAAAAGCAGTGTGCTACACACACAGTTCTTCAAAATGTCCACCTCAGCTACTCTGTCTTTGGTCAATGGAGAAACTGATGAGATCAACTCAAGCCTGAATCCAATCAGGCAGATAGGATTTTAGAGCCCAGGTAGTCTTGTTCGGGAGAATGGAAGGAGGGAGAAAGAGAAGAAGCCTAGGAGAGAGCTTTGCTCTTGACCTCTTCATCCCTCTAAACCAGGAGTGTGTCTGATAGACCTGGGGAAGTCAACATTTTCCCAACACTCATGCAGCATTGCTTTGCCTACAAACACACAGAGGTCTGAGGAGCAGCATCTTGCTTGAAGCTTCTTGCCAAATGCCTGTGAATGTGGGTGTGAACCTGGCTCAGACGCCAAAGGTATCTTAGAGAGCTGGGCTTCTTCCCTTTGAAGCGTGGTTGCCCATTGCCTGAGCTCAGGTTGAGAATTCACTTTCTTCGAAGTTGACTTGCATTGCTTACCTCCCTCTGAACCATTATCACATGTGTTCCTGGAATTTAGACATCCTATCCTCTCCTTCTTCCAGCTCTTGTTTCTGCTGCACCTGTCTATTCTTTCTTGGCCCTGGAACTCATGATGTCCAGGAATCAGAAATTCAAGAAGGCTTACGTGGCAGGACTAGGTAATACATCTACCACAGAATCAGTCAAAGAGCCATTAATGCGTAAATTAGCACTGAAACAGACAGATTGGTGGGATTGGCCAGTGTGCTTGCATGGACGGAAGACTGTGGTTTGTTTTTTAGTAAATTTCTCCTTCCTGCTTCAGATGTCATTATTGACACAGAAGGAAATGGTGTGGAAAGGTTTGAAGTGTGAATGGGCTTTGGCGGAGTTTGAATTCCCTGAGTTAAATATGTGGACGTCCAAGCCGTTTAATCCTTTTCCAGAGC
The DNA here is from genome assembly GCA_001685095.1 of Ellobius talpinus. NCBI lineage: Eukaryota > Metazoa > Chordata > Mammalia > Rodentia > Cricetidae > Ellobius > Ellobius talpinus. Next base: position 23,406 of record LOJH01001342.1, read on the forward strand.
CAGTGGTTGCTTAGCATGGACTAAAGGCTATATTAAACAGCTGGCAACAATGCTTACTGTCACAGAGAGACAGAAATGTTACCTTCTTCTTACTTCTCATAACAGATAGTATGGGAACTTTATAAAACTTTTCTATCATGTCAAAATCATTGATTATAAACTCTAATATATAAAACTTGATTAGTCAGGGTTCTTTAGGGTAACAGAATTTAGAGAAGAGTATCTATCTTTACCTATTTATATATACCATGTAGAGACTTATTAGAATGACTTACAGGCTGTGGTCCAGCTAATCCAATAATGGCTGCCTAAGAACAGAAGGTCCAAGAATCCAACTGTTGTTTAGTACATGAGACCGGATGCCTCAGTTGGTCTTCTGTATATACCAGGATCTTGAAGAAGTAGCCTCTAATACCAGTGAAGGAATGGACTTGCTAGTGAGTCAAGAGATTGAGCTTCTTTCTGATTGAGCTTCTTTCTTCCATGTCCTTATATGGGCTTCTAGCAGAAGGTGCGGTCCAGATTAGAGGTAGGTTTTCCTACCTCAAAAGAACTGAATTAAAGGTATGTCTTCATACTTTAAATTAAGAAAAATCCCTCACTGGTATATCCCTCCCTTTGGGGGTTTTAATTACTTTCAGATATAATGAAGCTGATAACCAATAATAACCATCACAAAGACATAATCCCCAAACCCTGGGTCACACATTTAACATCTACCTTACTTGTACCTATTAGAGCAAGTCAACACCATCTGAAGGGCCCTGTAGATTTTATTTCCAAAACTATCCTTGAAGGGTTAGAGAGATGGCTCAGTAGGTGAGAGCGCACACATACTGGTTTTGCAGCGGGCCTAAGATCAACTCCCAGTGTTCATGTCAGACAGCTCAAAGCCATCTGGAATCCAGTGTCTTATTCTGGCTTCTGCAGGCACCCTTACACATGGCCTTCTCAAAGACACACAGAGATGTACATAGATAAAAACCATAAAGTTAAAATGCTGAAGTGATGCTCAGAGGTTATGAGGCACTTACTACTATTTCAGAGGATCCAAGTTTGGTTACCAGCACCTTTAACTCAAAATCTGGGCCTTCTTCAGGCTTCCACAGGCTCTTTCATGTACATACTGTGTATAAACTAAAGCAGGCAAACACACACATACACACACACACACATGAGTAAGTAAATAAATCTTTTTGAAAAGTCTTAGTCCGCTGCCACAGTTTTCAACATTGCCTTTAAGTTGCCTGTTGGTCTCCTTGCCTTTCATTTGTTCCTGCAGTATTCGTTTACCACCCAGTATCTAGAGGGAGCTCCACAGAAGCCTCATCTCCATTTTCCTTCTTGACTTGTGACATTTTATTTATTCCACACTGACAACAAGAGAAAAACTCAGTAGACTTGACCATGTGTCCTGCTAGGACCCATAGTCCACAGTCCCTGCTTGTCCTCCCAACTCTATCACAAGCTACGATTGTGTGTTAGCTCCAGACACAGTATCCCCTCCACTGTCGCCTACCCCAAGCCTCTGCACATGCTCTTACCACTGTTTAGAACAGCTTTTCTTCCTAGGTGACCCCTCAGCTTAGATGTCACATTCCCAGACGTGTTCGCTGACTCCACAAGCTAGGTCTTTTTTTCCTTGTAACGGCGGTGGCTGTAGTTTCATTCTTTGTGCGATTATTCCTTTCGTTTTTCCTTTCCCTGTTAGACAATTAGCTACCACGGTTAAGGATGGCATGTGACTTTTATCTAGTTACTTAATTCTCGGTGTACTGGAAGATCCTGAGGTGTCTTTCACAAGATGAATCTCTGACATTCCAACCTTAAATACTTCAAGGTTTGCTTGCATAACTCGGGGCAAACAAGATGACATTTGAAAAGTGTGGTGAGCTTCCAACCTCTACCCTCACAGGCATGTTTGGTTAATGGATAGCGAGCTTTGGGGATCCTTAGGCCATGGACTAATAAACACAGGGAGATGAGCCCATGTCACCTTATGACAAATATTGTTTGCATCATACACAAACTTGTCTAATTCTTTACAGCACACATCCCAACAAATACAATTTCAATAACCAACAAACAATTTGAAGTTTACTAGGCAATATTCCCTATATATAATTATATATAAATGAATTATATTTATAATTCATTTAAAATGAATTTACAAATGTTACAGGAACATTCGTTTTATGATTCACAAAGAATCGCTTAACAAAACAGGGTTACAGTGACAAGATTGCAAACAGACTATGAATTGAACTTCAGACAAAAGTTTGTTCACTGGTGTTATTTTATCACCTTTCTTATTTTTTTAAGGTATGCTGTCCCTAAAGATTATGTTGAATCTCAAAACATTTGCTGTGTCTGTCTTTCACTGAGGTTTTCTCCACTGTACGGACACCTATCACTCAACCACACTTCTGATAGAAGATTAAATCACATCAAAACATTTTCATATTGTGTGTCCACTGAACCTGCTCTGACACTGACCACATTTGTATTTTGAGTGAAAAGAGGGCTTGCCAAGTTGAGGGGTGGCCCAACTGGGACACAGTGGGGCAGAATGACAGACCGATGCTGTGACCTTCTGCAGAAGAGATGCTCCATATTAGCATCACAGGCACTGGGGCTGGGTTACTCTCCTGTGGTTTGGGCTGCCCTACTCATTGGGGGGAAGTTTCTCATCTTGCTTGACCTCCACTTCCACAATGGCAATAGTTCCCTATGGCCCACAGGTGACGATCAAACTGTCCATCAGCATTGCCCAACATTTCTGGGGTATAAATAAGAATGCGGATTACAGACAAAGTCCTGCCTACTCTCCATAACCCGTGGCTTAGGCTGACATGAGTTATAGGACTCAGAAGAGCCTCATTTTATAGAATCTGATCAAGTGTGAACCTGATATGGTTTATTGGCCTTCTCTGGAAACGTCCAAGGATTTGGAGGCAGGCAGGTTTCTGTTTGTATCCCAAGTCTATTTACATCCTGCCTGAGTTACCACTGGGCTGCCAGGCAATGTACTCACCCATGCAAACTAAGGAGAAGAAAGCCAGATGGTTCTATAGGGTACATGATCCAGCACAGCACAATGTGAGCGCATCTCAGAAAACCAGCACTTGCTCTGGTGATTTTCATGTCCTTATTGTCTGCCACCACTGCCTTTCTTTACATATTTAAGCACCGCTTTTCCAATATTTGTCTCAGCCTCCCAGGAACAAGATATTTATACTTTCCAGAACATGTTGTACGGCCTCCTGAGTATTTACCAATGAGGCTGTACAGTAACACCTCATCTTTGGCACTCTGGAATATTCCTCTTCACTGCCACCATTCTTTAACTCTGGTAATTGCTTCTGACAAGCTGGGCCTTTGGCATGTCTTCTCTTCTTAAGAGGCTTTACTGTAACAGGTATCCCCAGGCTTGACCCTCAGCACTACAGTTTAACATTTGGCAGTAGGCGGTAGGTATCTGTGACCCAAGGGCTTTCCTCCACAGTTACAACAGAGACAGACTTCTTGGTCACTGCCATTTGCAAAAAAAGATATGCATTCTAGTTTCACTCTGTGATAAACACCGTGATCAAAAGCATCTTAGGGGAGGCAAGAGTTTATTTGGCTTCCATGTCTAGGTCAAAGTCCATCTTGAGAGAAGCTGGACAGGAACTCTGAAGGAACATTGCTTCCTGGATCACTTGCAGTATCATGATTAGTCAGCTTTCTTTTTAACTTTTTATTCTTAGTTATTTTAAGTCCAAGATTTCTTTATTCTATTTTATCCTTAAGAATCTTATTTGAAATTGAAATGCTTTTACATACAGTATGTTTCAAACATACTCATTCTCCTCTTCCAACTCTTCTCAGGTCCTCCCCACCTCACGATCCATCCAACTTCAAAAATACACCACAGAGTTCATTTTTAATGGCCAATTACTTGTGGATATGGGGTTTTCCCTGCAGTGCGGTTGATATATCCAGTGTCACGCCAATAGAGAAAGATAATTTTCCCTGTCCTTGCAGGTATTAATCACAAATAGCTTCTTGGTTAGGGTTTTGTATCTACTTTCCATTCTCCATGCTGGAATTCTGTCTAATATGAACCTGTACATGTCTTGGGCTTGCTGTCACAGTCTTCGTAAGTTCACATGTGCCTATGTCGACTCTGTAAGCTGAGCCCTGTTGTGTCTAGAGGATGCAGTTCCCTTGGAATCATTATCCACTCTGTCTCTTACAGCTTTTCTCACTCCTCTTCAACATCGATACTTGAGCCTTTGGGGGTAGGTTTTGATAAATAGCCCCATTAAGGTTGTATTAGGTGGCTTACAGCCAAAAACTACCTGTCTAAAGAAAGGTACAATGCACAATGGGCCATGCCCTCCAACATCAATTTACAATGAAGACAGTCCTCCACAGATATGCCCACAGGCTACTCTTATCTGGCAATCCCTTGATAGAGACTCTTTCCTCTGATTACTAGAGGTTGTGTCAAGCTGACAATAAAAACTAAGAAGATAATGCATCTATTTTACAGAGCAGGATCATGAAGGCATGGGTTGGTATGCATTTGGCAGAGATTCTCAGTGGACTAGGAAGACAGGGCAGCAGAGGGATGATGCAACTCTCCCGAGACTGACCCAAGGCACTACTTGTTCCCTACAGTCTCAGCTTCTGCATATTTGGATGGAGAGCTCACCTGGTCTCTCCTCAGAGAGCAACTCATGGAAAGGTACCCTAATCTATAATGGGAAAACCATAACACTTGTGTGTACTTACAATGACCAAGATGGCAGCCATAGCCACACAGCCCTCAAAATCTGAGACCTTTCCCAGGGATAGGCTAAATCCACTCAGGTTGCTTTGTTCTGATTTACCATGTTGTTTCTTGAGGTAGGAATAACACCACACTGTTCATTGGTTTCATAGTTCAAACTTCAGCTTACTTATGTTATGAGACACCTCAATTTCTTTGCATCGCATGCTATCAATATGATGGCCCTTGGGATGATGGGAGAAAATCATTTTAGGAAGTTGATAACATAGCATGCATATTGGAATAATATACAAACTCTTTTGTTGCTCGTATTCTATTGCAGTTGCTATCTGTTGCTCCATGGATGGTAATCAAAAATGGTGCCACCTGTAATAAGTTGCCTCACTTCAATTAACTTAGTCTAGAAACTTACACAAATACTCAGAAATTTACCTCCTAGATTATTGTAGATCTTGTTACATTTAAAATCACTATTAACCATCATCTTAGTTATTTGGTCACATCTTCACTTGCATTGAGCCTTCTTAACATATTCATTGGTAGGTTGATCGTTTCATATTAGTGATGAATAAACCAAGAAATAGACTGTGTCAAGAAGCCAAGATTGTTTATCCAGGTGCTATTAGAACAGCATGTGGCTTAGCAACTCAGTGGTAGGAGCGCCCCCCCCCCACTGCACTATTCCCACACTATCTAAGAACTTGTGAGTAGCAAGTGCCTGTACCCTGGATTTTCAACATGTGGGTTCCTTGAGTTAGAAATGATTGTTAGAATAAAGCTATAGCCTGGCATGGTGCCTTTAACTCCAGCACTTGGAAAGTTGAGGAAGGAGAAACTCTGAGTTTGAATGCTGCCTAGTCTTCCTTGGGAGTCCTAGGACAGCCAGAACCACATGGAGAAATCCTGTCTTAACCTCTTCACCCCTTCCCCAACAAAACCTAAAACAAAATTAAAATACAAGTGATATAGGTAATCACATTTTAAAAGTAAAAAAAAATAACAATTATGTAAAATGTTATTATATCAACAGATAAACAATACAAAATTATTAATGACAAATTTATGTCCATTTTCTCACATCAAGGCTTTGGAATCTGATTCTGCACTAACAGAATATTTGTGTTCCTACTGGTGATGTTTTGAACACTAACCACATGTGTCTAGTGGCTGCCATATTGGATGGTACAATACTGGGAGACTGTCTCTTTCCCCTTCTGTCTGTTCTCTCTTTGTGCTTGTGAGTCATTGGTGTTAGAGATGTTTTTATTGCCATTGTTCATCTGTTTACAAAGGGAACATGTGTTCACTTAGCACACACATTCTTTTCTCTCTCTAGAATCTCCACAAAGACGTAGCTATTATGAGTCTGAGGTTCATATTTTCCAACTTTTAAAAATTCAAGGCAAGATCTGTCAAGTTCATCTGAAAACAAAGAGAAGCCTAGGCTGTAAACTGCAGAACACAGAGCCAATTTTTATTGGGCCTCTGTGGTTTACAGAGTGGAAGTTTGTCAGCCACACCGAGTTCTCACAAACTTTGCGCACAGTCTGAAATTTTAGCCTACTTGGATTTGTGTTCCAGGAACTGTATTCACAGGAGCCATTCCTAAGCCCAATGTAATGATCCACACCAGACCATCAGACCAGAACACTGACCTTTTGGGAAAGAAGCAAGAAAGAGAGCTGTGAAAGCAGATTAACTGTCTCTTTAAATGAACTATTAGCTATTTTTAATTCAAGAACACAATTCTGTGATTTGATTTCACTCAAAAATTTTTATTTTATTAATAGAATATTTTTATTAATTCTTTAAAAATGCCACATTTTTAAATTATTATATTTATCCCTCATTCTCCTCCCAGGTAAAACCCTATCCCCCCTCCACTACACTTAATGCCCCCTCTTTAAAAAATTTGTGTTGCCCATATACTTAAAGGTGTGGGGCCTTAGAGTATGGCCACCAACTTACCAGGGACCACACCCTAAAGAAGCTGACTCTTCCTCCCCAGACGCCATCAATTGTCAATAAATCCACAGCTAGGGGTGAGGAATCACACATCCTTACTCCCACTAGGCTGGAATGTTGCCTTGCCTGGACTAATCTTGTACAGGCAACCGTTGCTGGGAGTTCATGAGCGGCTCAGTTTTGAGGTGTCTGGAAGACACTGTTAGATACCAGTTCTCAACCTTTGACTCCTACAGTCTTTGCACCCCCTTTCTATGGTGGTTCCTGAACCTGGGGCAGAAAGACTGTGGTAGAGGTGTCCCATGTATGGTTGGTCATACCACAAACACTTCTTCTCTATTCTTAACCTTTATCCACTGCACCAAGACCCTCCTCTGATGAGGCCAGAAAGTTGCACTGCTCTTCTGGCTGAGTGACACAGATTTAGAGGGCAGCTTGACACTGTGTCCATTCAGGGAAATAATCATCAATCTGGAGCCTGTGAGCTCCCTACTCATGGGTGCTTTTTTGGACTTCCAGTCCAAGGCACGTTTCCTCCTGTGGAACAGGTCTTCAGTCCAATCGGAATGTGGTTGGTTATCCCCATAGTGTTTGTGCCACTAGATATATGGAGATAGCTTGCCACACTAGTTACTGTGGTAACTTTTATGGTCTATAGTTGGGTAACTCTGTCAATGACTTTCCCTATGCCTGGAGCCTTCAAATCCTATGAAAGTTAGCCATCAGAGAGGAAGTTTCCAGTTACTGACAATTTGATTTCTTCATATCTTGTGACAAAGTGGGTGGTGTTTGTAGCAATAGGATGTTACTATGCCTAGCTCTGGTTGACCACTAAGAGCAATATGAATGGCCTGTATTATTTTGGGGATCTCTGAACTCTCTGACCATCAACTTGAGAAGCAGAATCCCACCCCGGCTCTCTGAGTGGAGCATTGCCTGCAGTGCAAAGTGACTCCAACTATCCTAACACGTTTAGGATTCTCATAAGGTAGCAGGCCTCTGTACAGCTTTTAGAAACTTCTTAGTTTGAGTTACACCTCCCCTTCCTCCATCCTGCCCCACCCTATCGTCTCTCTCAGTTAAAATTCTTCTCGTTACTCACCTTCCCCTTCCATCTCACCTGTTTTCTCCCTCCCTCCCTCCCTTAAGACCTTTTCCCTCCTCTCCACCAATGACCCCTTATAACCTTCCTGGATTTGACAAATGCTTCACACTAAACACATAATTCAAAATATTCAGGTCTAGGATCTACATATGAGTGAGAATATGCAATATTTCTCTCTCTGAGTCCGGGTTGCCTCCCTCAGTATGGTGTTTTCTGCTTTGAACTGTTTACCTGCAAAGTCCATTACTTCATTTTTATTTAGAGCAGAATAAATTTCACTGAATATAGGCACCACATTTTTACTGTATACTCATTAGTTGGTGGACGCATAGGTTGTCTTCATGAACACTGTGAATAAAGCAGCAATGGACATGGATGAACATGTATGTACCCCTGTAGTAGGAAATAAACTCTTCTGGAAATATTCATGTGAGTGGTATAGCTGAATCATATTTAGATTTACTTCTAGATTTCTAAGGGACATCCATACAGATTTACAAAGTGGCGGCAACATTTTGCACTTATACCAGCAGTGCTAAGGGCTGTCCCTTCCCCTCACCCATGCCAGCCTTTGCTTTCTTTTCCTTACCCTTCTGACTGGGGTAAGAGGAAATCTCAAAATACTTTCAGTTTGTATTCCCTGATGGCTAAGGATGATGAACACTTTAAAAAAATATTTCTTAGTCATTTTCTGAGAATACTGTTTAGTTCCATAGCTCACCTTTTAATTGAGTTGTTTGTTTTCTTAGTGTTCCGTTTCTTAGTTATTGATGAATCCTAGACACGGATCCTCTGTCAGGTGTACAGCTGGCAAAGATTTTGTTTTTCATTCTGTAGGTGGCTTCTTTATTCAGTTAACCGTTTCCTTCTCAGTACAGAAGGTCTGGAATTTTGGAAAGTCCCACTTGTTAATTGATGCTCCCCTTTCCTAGGCAGCAAATCCTTCTTGGAAAGTCCTTATCCAACTCTAAATCTTGAAGTATGCTCTCTACTACTCTAAAACTTTCAGAGCCTCAGGCCTGCCATTGAGATCCTTGATCCACTTGTTGATTTTTGTGCTGAATGAAAGAGAACGATCAAGCTTCGTTCTTCTACATTCCCCGGTGACACTTGTCCAAGATGCTGTCATTAAATGGTGATAGCCAACGTTCACCGGTTGGATTCTGTGGCTACAGTTTATATAACAAAAGCATTTTAAAGGAGTGAGGATCTATTTTCACTCCCCGTTTGAGCATACAGTCCACTGTGGTGGAGAAATCAGGGCAGCAGCTCCTCAAGGCTGCTGGTCACCTTGTATCTCCATTCAGGATGCAGTCATAGATGAATATAGGTTCTAGGCTGACTTTCTCCCCAGGGATGGCACCACACAGGTGGCTTTTCTCACCTCAGCTAACTCAGCTCAGCAACTTTCTGAGAAAGGTGACTGTATATCCTATCAAGTATCAATAAATGTTGATTATCACATTAGCCCCTCAGTTACATCTTCACACATATGCATTGAACTTCCCCAGCAGTGTTCCTTGGTAGGCTGGTAGTTTCATCTTAGAGATGAATAAGCCAAGAAATGGAATGACTGAGTCATGAAGCTAAGATTGCACAATTGGGTGCTGTTAGATCAGTATGTGTCTTGGCAACTCACTGATAGCAGCCCCTGATTGCAGCATTCTCCTACCATCTAAGTAACTGTGAGCAGGGATGCCTGTACCCTGCATACTCAACCTATTAGTCCCTTGAACCATACAAGACCTTTACTTTTAGGTCAGTGGTTTTCAACTCTCTAGTATTGCAACTCTTAATGTAGCTCCTCAGATTGTGGTGACTCCTCCCATCATAAAGCTATTTTCATTGCAAATTCATAATTGCAATTTTGTTACTGTTATGAATCATAAAGTGAATACCTGATATGTAGGATATCTGATATGTGATCCCTAAGAAAGTGCCTCTAGACCCCCAAATGGGTCATGACCCACAGGTTGAGAACCACTGTTTTAGGAAGCTTGAATATCTGTTTGATCTCATTTGAGGATTGGAAGTCACCAGAGTTGACAATTGCCTATAATTTCCCACCAAATAAGGGTGTCAACTTGCTTTAAAAGCTTCAGTATAAACCAAAAAGAATGATAGACCTAGGGAGAGACACTGTGGGTGTTTTTAGGACTGTGTCACAATTCTAATGAATACACACTTTGTTTTTATAAGGAACTGATCTGAAAAAAATGTGTCACCAACAAAAAGGACCGGTTTTAATGATCAGGCTTTAATTATGAAAGCAAGCTCTGTGCTTATAGAACTGAGACTGGTCACAGTCAAGGAATTATCTGGAAGGTGCTGTGCTGAAAAATTTCTCTGAATTGGTTTGAGATTTGCTTGTTTATTTATCACTGAGTTTGGTTGAAATTTGAAAATTATTTTTATTGCTAAGGCCTTAAGTCAGAAATTACCAAAAGTAATGATTCATGATGACAAAACAGTAAGTCAAGTTAAAGAATTGAAAGACTTTTTTTTAGAAAGAATCTGGACTATGACTCAAATATGCCATGTCTTCAACCATATGCTTGTACCATCAAGTTCTCGAGGGTACCCAGAAACAGAGGCAGCACACTATAATCTTAGCCACTCTGACTTTGGTAAAATGAAATATTAAAGTAGTTTTAATTTCTATTTAACTTGTGGCTAAGTATGTTGAATCTGTTTAAAAATATATTTCTTCTTTTGAGAATTTTTTGCTTAGTTATGAATAAACTTTGACTGGGTGTTTGTTTACTTGGTATTTCTGGTTTTATTTTTTTATTCTTGATACTAATGCTCTATCAGATATATAGATGATAATAATTTCTACCCCATCACCACCACCACATAAGCTTGCTCCTCACTCAAATGATCATGACCTTTAGCATAGAGAAAATTTTTGGTTTTCTGTGGTCTCATTTGTTAATTGGTATTAATGCCTGTGCTACCAGGGACTTGTTAAAAATGCATGTACATACATACATGCATGCATGCATACATACATACATACATACATACATGCATGCATGCATGCATACATACATACATACATGCATACATTTACACATCATACATATATAAACTTCTTTCCCGTGTATGTTCCATACCGTCTCCTTCATTGGATTCAGGGTATCAGTTCTTATGCCAAGGTTCTTTACCCATTTGAACTTGAATTTTGTACAAAGTAAGTTATGAAGTTCTAGTTTCATTCCAGTTATGAATTTCATTTCATTCTAGTTATGAGGTTCTTCTGCTTCTGGCTATCCGATTTGACCAGCATCTTTTTGTTGTTGAAAATGCTGCCTTTTCTCCAATGTGTCCTTTTTGTATCTTTGTCAAAAAGCAGACAGCTGTGTAGGAACATGAACTTAGTCTGGATCTTCAAGTCTATTTCATCCATCTGTGTATCTGTTTTTATACCAGTACTGTGCTATTTTTATTATTATAGCTCTGTAGTGTAACTTAAAATCAGGGGTGGCAAAACCTACAGCAATATTTTTATTGTTCAGAATTGTTTTGACTACTCTGGATCTTTTGTGTTTCCATATGAATCCTGAGATTATTTTTCTCAATATCTGTGAGGAACTGCATAGGAAGTGTTATGGATCTGTATATTGCTTTTGGTAGAATGGCAATTACACCATATTAATCCTGCCAATCCACGAGCATGGGAGGTGCCTCCATTTTGAACACCTTTCTTCAGTGGCTTAAATTTTTCATTGTACAAGTTTTTCACTTCCTTGGTTAGATTTATTACAAAATTCCTGAGGATATTATAAGTGGGATTGTTTTTACTGATTTCTCTCCCTCTATGTTTGTTGCTATATAATCAGCCTGGTACCTGAACTGACCAGGAAGCTACCTGCCCACTGACAAGCTGTAACAGTGCCGAAAGGTGCGATTCCAACTCCAGGGGAAGAAAAGCAATCAACAATCGTATGCAATTGCAAACTTTGCTACAGTAATTACTGACCTGACCTAAATAAATAAATAAATAGCCTCAAGAAATTATGCATGTCAATGTATCAATAGCAAATACTAAAATAATTGATAATATACAGTTTCTAAACCAAGAAAAAGAAAACAAAAACAAAGCACATAAAATTATCTACAACATCACAATAGGGAAAGGAAAATTGGAGAAGCATCAAGGAAAATATGTGCTAGATGAAAGTAGCGTGAGAGTCCACTCAGATCTGTCAGAAATAAGTTCTGTCTATTTTATCTCATATACAAATAAACATTCACTATACACAGTCAATCTCCAAAGTCAGTTTCACAGTGGTCTAGAGCGACCTTTTATGCCATATTTTGTTGTCGAAAATAATAAAAGTACAAAGGAATAAAACAATTTGAAATGATTATATTGACTGGACACTTCAGTGCGAGGAATCAGAGCACGTACTACCTCTTTCATGATGATAGGCTAATTATTACCAGACCCATTCCTCCCATAGGACAAATTTTCCGCTTTGCTAATTAGTGAAGTTCCGATTCATACAGCTAGGTCTGATGAATTGTACAGAGCTGCCTTTCAACTGTCTGTAAACAGGTCCACTCAAAAAGGATAATTGCAAAGCCAACCCTTCAAAGAGGCTTCATTTTTGTCTAGATGTTTGCAATGGTTCAAAACCCCTAAGAAATCCCCGGGGTCATACCGTCTAAGGTGATACTTCATTCTCCACTGCTCTAGAAAATTCTTACATAAAGGAAATGTTGTTGACTGAGCCCTTGGGGGCATGTTTGCTTTTTCTCTCCATACTCTCCCTGGAAACTGAATCTCTGCCTCTCACCTTCCATTCAGACTTCATGTCTTTCCCTTGAGACCAATTCCACATCAAGGAGAATTTTCAGAGTTCAGAGCATTTATTTTAGTCTGTGTCCTCTCTTCCTTCCCTGATATTACACAAAATGCTTCTTACTTGATGGAAGAGTCAGTCTCAAACTGAAGCACCTTCAGGAGATAGAGTGATGCAGAATTATTGTGGGGAGCAAGCTGAGCAGCAAGCAGATTGGAGCTGGGCAGGTGGAAGTTCATCTCGGGTAAACTTTCACCCCAAGGAACACTACGGTTTGGTACATTCCATCGGCTTCATGTGTTGGAAATTCCGTCTCGAGGTGTGAATGTCATTTGGAAGTACATCATCAGGAGACAGACAGAATAAGAAGAGGAAGACTTACATGAGCCGATTCCATCTCACCAAGGTGCTTTCTGCCATCCCATGATTCAGTAAGAAGGCTCATCTCCAGTGCCAAGCTGATGCCACCACATGACTTTGGACTTCTCAGTCTTTTCAACTCCAAGTCAACCAAATTTCTATCTTTTTCATAAATTACACTTCATCAAGTACCTAACAACAGAGGGTGAGCTAAGTCTTGAAACAGGGCAAACAATAAAGAGAGGATGGAGACATCGAAATGGCTGAGCCGTCTGGACTCTTCATCAGTCTCTCTCAGCTCCCTTGGATATGCACCTAGGAGTGTAACTGCTGAGATGCTCAAGTTAGTCTGTGTCTAAAATTTTGTAGACTTGCTAGGTTTCTTTCCAAAACAGCTGCATCATTTCATCCTCCCACCAGCAGCATCTGAGAACTCTGACTTCTCTTGGTTCTCACCAGCTCTTGTTATCATCTGACTTTTTTATTCTCCCCATCTGAGCGGGTGTGAAGTGGTTTCTCTTTGTGGCTTTGGCTTGAGTTTTTCTAATGGCTAATGATGCATATTTTTTCCATGTGCTTAATGGCTGACCTAAGCTTTAAAATATTGGTTATAGATGGTTTTTGCCCAAAGGGACATTTCTGTCTTCAGGGGGCCCACATGTCTGCCCTGGGCTGTGACATTCAGCCAAGCTTTGAGACTCACCATTTCCTCATTTCCCCACTTCCAGGCTGGAGGGAACATGGAGGGAACATATTCACCAACAAGTGGCACAAAACCAGATATTTATGCGCTACCCCCTTCTTTTTCTCCGTCCTGTGTTCCTTTTCCTGTCAGACACAGCTGAGCTTTTCCTGTAGCCAATTCCTTCAGACAAATTCTCTACCAGACCATCAACTGGGGGTGGTGAGGGAGGAGCTTGTGAAGGGTTGGGGCCAAACCGCTGTTGCTTCCTGTGCCAGGTAAGCATGAATAGAGGCCTAAGTCACCCATTCCTAACCCCTCACCCATGACTGCCTGAGAGGTATTTCGCAGGCTTTACCATGAAACCTGTTTCCTCTCCACCCGCTCTAAAGCACGGTCCAGGGAGGCATGATAAAAATCACTCAGCAAATGGAAGCTATGCCATGCTTATTCTAGGAAATGCGATCCATCAGAAATGAGCTGACAGGTCCTTTCACTTCCAAGGACAGTGTCCGTGTACTCCAGGCTGCCTCTGAACCTGGAACCAGATGAACCTGTGCCAGAGACCTGGGAAGACCATAGAGATGCCTTTATGGATCATGCCGAAGCATGGTTTTAAAGTACCATTTCAGAGTCCAGCTGCCAGGTTCATTCTAGCGCTTTCATTCATGAGCTATGATGACTGAAATCAGGCAAGTTGCTTCATTTCCTCTTCATGAAACTTTATCACCTTTAAAACAATAGCAAAGTGATTCCCTTCACCATGACCACGCTGAGAACTGAACAAGGCAGTATCCACTAGGTTCTTTGGTTTTTTAACCAGCCAATAAGGAGATAACGAATAATAATATGATCTGATGCCTGAAAAGGATGGGTGGAGCCTCTGCTTCTCAAATGACAACATTGACAAAAACTTGGCTGGATGACTAATTAATCCATACTTGACATTCTGAACGTAGTTAATAAAACCTACACTTAATAACCCTTTTCCTACAAAATCAAGTGAGCGACTGTGGAGTTGAGACCTCAAACTAAAGGACAACAGTATCAACTGCAGGAGAAAAAAAAAGCTACTTGAAAGTTTCTGCAGATACCAGGTTCAAGAAGCTGCTTAGAGATTCCTTATAACTTGGGTCTATGCAGCAGTGACATGCTACAGGCAGGTATAGCTTACTGTCTGTTTTCTTTGTCAGTTGACAAACCAAACTGAAGGTGAAGACACAGTTACAGAAACCCCTATTGTGAAGACACAGTTATAGAAACCCCTATTGTGCTTAGGAACTGGGGAGAGGAGCCAGTTTTGAAAATATCAAGGAATTATGCTATTACAGACTCCTTGAATCCAGGTGTAGCCAATGGAAATTAATTGGAAACAAGAGATGTAAAGCAATCTGGTAACTAGTCTCACATAATTTTCCATTCATGTTGAAACTTGGAGTCTTAAAATAACACCTCTTTGGAGTCCAGGAGGTTAGAAATAAGAAATGGATCCTCCAGGGCTAAGAGCGCTGGTAAAAGTGCTGCAGGGGAGAATGCCTTCCTTGTCTTCTATGCCTTTGAGGATCCCTGGATTGGTGGAAGGGATACTCTCCTCAATGTCAGGGTCACCCCAGTCTCAGTTGTGTGATTCTGTCTTCTTCTCTGAATCTGACTCTCTCACCAGAACTTCTGATATGACATTAAACCTATTTAAATAATGTAGGGTAATATTTTATCCAAGATTTGCTCTCAGTGATATCTTCAACCCCCTGCCTTGCCTTGTAAGGTAGCAAATTAACAGGTTCTGTGGATTAGCCCATGGACTGCCTCCTTCCCTATCAGAGGAGTTTGTATATGAAAGATGTATGGGGAAGAGCTAAGACAGTTGGTGAGGACATCAAGGGCAAAGTTTGGTTCCAAACAGAAATCTCAATAGTCGTAAAAGACACATAAAGGTGATAGGAGTTTTCGTGGGAGACATGAGTTTTCATCACTTGGGTTTAGCCTCCCTCTTGTAGACATTCACACACTCTCTTAATTATTTGGCATCTAAAGGCCCTTCTTATTCTGAGTGCCCAGGTCTTCAAAATTTTATAATGTCAATCAGTTAGAATTAGGCCTTGCTTTGCATGGGTAAGAAAATTCCTTACATTTTTAATTTCAATTAATACAACCATTATGAGACCGCAGAGGGTTCCAGTCCATGTAGTACCAGAGGTTGTTAGAGCAAATGCCATCTCCCATGAGGCTATCTCCTGTGTTAGTGGAGAGAAATCCTGGAGCATAAGGAAGGAGCAATGGAAAATCTAGCCCACAGGTGGCACGAATGACTTATACTAACCACCCCTCAACCACAGTCACATGGTACCTACCCATCCTGGGGACCAGGAGATACAAAGAGCAAGGCATATTTGGCAAGCGTAATTACTCCAGTAATTTCTCCCTTCCGTCAATGGATTTTAACCGCAAGTTAAATTCCCTTTAACTTCGAGAGGTCTTCTTGGGACAATTACTGTCTGTCAGTTACTCTGGGCTTGCTGATGCAATAGGCCTGTCTAATATGCTCTTGTTTGTTGGGTTTAGCCCCATGGTAGAGTTTTGCTGCTAAATGGCTAATTGGAAAGGGATGACAGGGATGACAATGAACTCATTGTGCTCACTTCTCCCCAGATTTATTTTTCTTGGGTCTCAGGCAAAGAGGCATGAGTGAATTATTCTTTTTTTCAAATTGTCTCATTTGTATTCTTTTTTCCAGACATTTTTACTGAGTCTTTGTGGATTTCACACCATGCATTCCAATCCCATTCATCTCCCTGTACCTTCATATCTGCCTTCTGCCCCAACAGATGATGGGCAGTGCCAGCTCTCCCACTCTCGTAACCTTAGGGCAGGCTCTCCCACCCGCCACAGGCTGCAAGGGGCAAGGGGATGGGGGAGGCATCGCTCCCTCACCCAATAGTGAGTTATTCTTAGTTCATAACATATTTCCATTGTTAGATTCAAGCAGTATGTTTTATCATGTGCCTACACTCCTCGTTTTAGAAATCATGTCTTTGATTCAATATCATAAATGTGTGTGTATTTTCTTGAAAAAAATGCACAATAGTCTTATAGACAGTTTCAATTTCAAAAGTCTTAATACCGTTATCTTGTTTCTATTTCTTCCTTTCTTATCTTCAGTGCTGCTTTGTGAGATCTTAGTATACAGTTTGTGCCTTACAGCCACAGCGTAACATTCTATACTTGTGCCCACTGTGTTATCCTTACCTTTGCAGGCAGCCACCAGACTCTTCGGTTGCCTACAGGTCCTGGATACCTATGCCGAGAATCCACAAACTCTTGCTATAAAGAGTAGGGTAGTAAATGTTTTAGGATTTGTGGACCTTCAGGTTTTGTTGCAAATATTCAACTCTGTTGTCAAATTAAATCAGCCACAGATTGCACACAAATGCCTAGGTATGGCTAAGTTTAACAAATGGGCCTCAAAGTGATGGATCCTGTATCGGTACTGACAGGCATCTTCCATCTGCACACATGGGCTCTTGCTGGCTATTCTCTCAAATATATGTATAAGGAACGTGAGGTGGCAGTCTCAGAGGGATGCCCAGATTTCAGCATAGTAAGCAGTTCTAGGGTTCTGCCTTATGGATGGCCATCATCTGCAGTCCTAACGGATCATAGAAACAACCAGTTCTTGTTCATCCATGCCACTTCCAATGCTACCTTGCTATCTAAAATGTCCCCGTTCCATGGGATAACGTAACAGCCTAGCGCCGATTTCCCTCCCATTCCTCTCTTTACTGATGAGTTAGAGAATCACTTCAGGTCCTTACTAAGCACCAGATCATTCTTCTGTATGTTGCTTACTCCTGCCCTTTGCTCTCCTTTGCTTTCTTGCTGTCTTTTATAAGCTTCTTATATGTTCCAAACATTATCCTTTGACATGCCACACTTGCGAATAACAACATAAAGGTAATTTCTCTCTATCAGCTGGCTGTCCACTAGTCAGGTCTGTGGTGTTTGCAGACAGGGACCCTTAATTTTGATGACATGATTTGTGCTGTTTGAGATTCATTTGAAAAACCCCTTCACATCCCTAGTTCGCAATCCTAATACACTCTCTTACTATGCTTAGACTCTCACCTATTCCTGCTTTTGTCATTAAGGCATCTGCCCATCTTTTTATTTATAGTCAAAGGACTTTTAATATTTGTAATATATATGCCAGGTTTCTCAGCACTACCAGTTAAAACCGATGGGTAAAATTTTACTAACATGTTTTTATTACCGCCTTTGGTATAATTTTGCTGAGTGCTTTTTCCTCAATTGTACTCGTGTGCACAAAACTTTGTCTCTACTTTGCCACCTCTAAAATACAGCTGGTATTTGGTGCAGTGTCTCTTACCTCTTGGCTCTTAATTTCCAAACTTCATTTAATTGTGGACTCTTACATTCCAGTACACAGTTTTACATTTTTAAATTTTGATTCATTAGCTGTGTGTGCATGTGGGGTATATGTGGTGTGTGTGTATGTGTGTGTGTGTGTGTGTGTGTGTGTGATTTGTGTGTAGGTATATGTGGCACAGTACATGTGTGGGGTGCTGAAGACTCTGCGATCTCTATTCACCTTTATGTGGTTTCCAAGGGTGCAACTCAGGCCATAAGGCTGTGTGGCAAATGTCTTACCCACTGAACCACCCTTCAGACCTCAGCATGCAATTTTCACATACTTTGTATTAGAAGCTTAAAACTATCTGGCTGGAATTTTGATCATCCCTACTGTGAATTCCAAGTGTACCTGGAAGATAACTGACACTGTCACACATTATGACATCTCCTCCCTACACATATTCTGCCCCTCAAGTCAGAAGATGACCATTTCTGTCTGCTAGTACAGACTGGACATCTCCACAGTGCTACTTCGTTGTTAAACTGATCCCTGCTCTTGGAAGCAGTCACACCCTTGATATTTTCCTAATTGATTTTCACTAGCAGAAAGAGATGCTGTAGATTCTGATTGGATCTCCCTTTTCTCCCACTACAGTCACAGACAAGGGGTTAAGTGCTCTGAAATGGTGCTTCCTATCGTGGTTCTGCGAGCAGTTTGAGTGGAAGGGAGGGAAGGACACACAGTGACTGCCCATTCGAAACTCCTCACACAGGAAGGAACACCTAATCTTCAGGACGAAAACACCCCAAGCAAATATTATTCTTTGGTTATTTTCTGCGGATGCCTGCTGACTCCCAGGAATACTCCAAGGCAAGGCACACAGTGAGTGCCCTTGCTAATAGCAGTGCAAAGAGAAAACACACTTCCTTTCCCAGTGGGCCCTCCTAACACATTCCTCCAGCAACTTAAACTGGCGCTGTCAAATAGCAAGATGCTCTGAATGGGACATTCCCTGGCTCCCTGGTCAGGCTGGCACCTCCTGTCATTTCCCTTGTCATTTTGTTGAAACCTGGCCCCAGCCCCCACAGTTGATCCCTCTTGGAAGTCTCCTGTCTGGAGCCAGCCAGGGTTGTCTGCTTTCTTGGGTTTGGCTAATAAATTGAGATCGTGGGGTCAGGCGGCAGGGGACCTGGCACCCAGGGAGCCCCTGACACCGATTTTATTGGATTTCTCTTTGCAGGGCCGGGGATGCCATGCCATCAGGGAGCCCACAATCACTCAGTAACCAAGATTTTGCCGTCTCTGGTTTGACAAGGTCATTTTTTACTAGAGGAGGAAAAATCCCACATTAATTATACAAGCAAACTGGGGCCAAGGCTGTTAGAGTTGCCCCCCCTCTTCTGCGAGGGGGAAGGTAAGGAGGTTGACTTCCTCTGCAAGCGATGAGTGAGAAGATGGAGTATGCATGGAACCAGACTTCTCCGTCTGTCTCTGAGACACCGACACGAAATTCTTGCACCCCTCCAACAACTCTCACGCCCACATTGCTGTCCCTGAACCCTTATGCGGACCCTCTGGACTGGCATGATTCTTTGATTGACCTGACAAGCATAAGCATTTATAAACACAAAGCCTTATTTCTCTCTCTAAAGTCGTCGTCCAGTGCCTGCCTTAAGAAGACAGAAACAGCTGCCAAGTGGGAGCTTTTATTCCAAATTCGGCAGACACTTTTTTTTTTCAGAAATCACTGAGAAAAATTCCACCAAACTATGAACTTTCCACACCTCCACAAGCCTGCTTGGTGTCTCTGGGTAGCCCATGGTTTCCTTCACGCAGATTCTCCAGAAATTACAGCCTTGTTACTTAGGGTGTCTTCCACATCCTGAGAGGGTTCCTGGGTCTCTGGGTCACTCAGATCCTCTCAGCAAGAGAGACTGGCTTCTCCCACCTGCTGCTGTCTCCTAGACTGGACCCACCAGTCCCCATACAAAGCAGAACACACACTGGCAGAGCACTGCCTTCCTCCAGCTTCAGAAGTGTTCCAGGTCGTTATCAGAGAACCACGATGCATCCCAAATTCTGCTCCTTCTGAACCGGAAGACAGTCAGCAGGCAGGCAAGTGCAACACTCCCCCCCCTCAACAGCTGGTCTCTCCCAGGAGAGTGTGGGGGAAAGTAAAGCTCTCACCCAAAGGTGACTGGGAAGAATCCTAAAAATACAACAGGGTAACTTACCTCCATTAACAGGGCTGGCTTGGACCCCCCCTTCCTTCAACTGGAATGGGGCAGAGCATCTGTGGTTTATAGTGCTTGGCAACAATTACATACATTAAAATGGCTAATAAAGAAGAGTTTGAATGTTCCCAAATCAAAGAAACGATATATATTTATGAAGTAATTGATACACTAGTGACCCTGTCTTCTTAGCAGCTAAGTGAGAAAGGTACCTTTAAGAACAAATTGCTTTATTAAAGTAGCTTCAAATGGTCCTTTCTTTTCTTTCTTTTTAACAGTCAAAACTTCAGGATGAAGCTAACCATGCCCAGAGGTGTGCTTGTCCACATCGTTATGATACAATCCAAACTTTCCCAGAAATGTTCCAGGTAGCCACTCCCACCTTTTATATGAGTGGCCCATTATCCTGAATTTAGGGTATTCAAATGGATTCCTAGTACCTGTTTTCCCTAAACTATATCTTTAAGTTAGTCATGCTTAGGAATACAGTCCTTAACTCAGCATGCTTGGGGATGTATCCACCCTTAACGTGAGTGTCCTGCTATTTGAGTTTATGTGAGTCCTCAAATAAAATCCTCACACTCCCTTAATCCTAAAAAGGTGTTATTTTTTGAAATAATTCTCATGATTTTCCAATCTTCTACAAGTAATATATCTTTCTCCACTTTTTTTTCATTTTTGGTGTGTGTGTGTGTGTGTGTGTATGTACAATGGCATGTGTATACAGGTTAGGGGAGAACTTGCAGAAGTTGGTTCTCTCCTTGTATCAAGTGAGTCTCAAGGTTCATACTCAGGTCACCAAGTTAGGTGGCAAGAGCTTTTGCCCTACTCAGACATGGCACCGGCCCTTTATTTTTGACAGTGTTTTGGCTTAACATTTACAAGGTGTGAACCTGGTGTATTGTCATAATTGGAACATTATATACTATAACTGTGTATTGACATGTCTCATTGCACCTGGGAATGTGTATAAGCATTAAATGTCTGTTATAAAAATAACAAAAGCAAAAACAAACAAACAAAAACAAAAACTCTCTTCATATCTCATTTCCAGCAGGTCACCCACTTTTGTGAGCAGACACAGGGCTTGTTTCTTGAGAATACTGTGTCTTCCAATTCCCCTGAAATTTAACAGAGTCACTTTCCCTTGCGTGCATTTCCTTTTCATCTTCACAATTTTTCTTGCTTTTTTGCAAGATGCAGGGTGATCTCTTTAACTCGTGGCTGGTTTCTTCTGCAAGTAGAAGTGAATGGGCAAAGAGGACAGAGTGAATGGATGAGAGGGTGGAGTGTGTAGAGAGGAGGACGGAGTGTGTAGAGAGGAGGACGGAGTGTGTAGAGAGGGTGGAGTGTGTAGAGAGGAGGATGGAGTGTGTAGAGAGGATGGAGTGTGTAGAGAGGAGGATGGAGTGTGTAGAGAGGAGGACGGAGTGTGTAGAGAAGAGGACGGAGTGTGTAGAGAGGAGGACGGAGTGTGTAGAGAGGAGGACGGAGTGTATAGAGAGTGAACATCTCTATCTCATATGTTGCTGTGCTTGCTGTTTTGTTCCTCATATTTTTTTGTCTCAGCCCCTCCTTGTCTACCTTTCCAGTTGTCAGAAACTCTTCTAGAAGCACACATAAGCCACTGCTCATCGTTTTCCTGCTTGGAATGGCATCTCCTCCTCTTTTATTTCCTTTAATTCTACTTTTCTGTCAATTCTAATTCTTCCAGTAAGCGTCTGTTCCTGAGTCTTCCCATGTCCTACTGCTGCATTATGAGTTACCATGTGCTTAACAGCTTAAGACAGCACACACTTATCCCTTCAAATAGTGGGAAATTTGGGGAATTGGGACACAGATTGAGTGGGTCTTCAGGTTTAGAGTGTTGCAAATGCAATAAAAAGTTTCCGACAATGTTTGGATCCCACCTAACGACTGGACTATGGAAGGCTCTGCCTTCAACCTTGTGTCATTGATGGGAAAATTCTATTCTCAAGAGCTGTAGGGCTGAGAGTCTGAGTTTCTCAATGATTGCAGGCTATGTTCACTTCATTGTCAGGGCAGCTTCCACCATCAGTCAGCAGAAGATCAACCAATGAGATGAAATCTACAATCTTATGCAATCTAATATGGATGTGGTTCCCCCACTAATGGTACCAATTTGTATTGGCCAAAGTCAGGGCTTCTGCCTACACTCAAAGGGAGAGTATTACAAAGACATAGATTCCATGGGGTGGGAATCTCTGAACCATCTTGAGAACCTCCTTCCATGTTCTCTCTGCCCATTAGGCTGACTTATTTTTATGTCAATTTGACACAAGCTAGAGTCATCTGAGAGGAAGAAACCTGATGTCTACATAAGATCAGGCTTCAGACAAACCTGCAGAGCATTTTCTCAGTGAGTTAACTTGATGTGGGAGAGCCCAGCCAATTGTGGATGGTCCCAGCCTTGGTTGGTGGTCGTGGATTCAATAAGAAAGCAGGCTTAGTAAGCCATATGGAGCAAGTCAGTAAGCACACTCCTCTCTATGGTTTCTGTATCAGCTCCTATATCCAGGTTCCTGCCCTGGTTAAGTTCCTATTCTAACTTTGATGTGGACTCCTAAGCCAAATAAGCCTTTTTCTCCCAAAGTTGTTTTTTTTTTTAGTCAGGGTCATGGTGTTTCATCACAACAGCAGTAATAATCCTAACCAAAACACTCTAAAGTTATGTCAGCCACCACTGCAAAAGCTGTGGGAGGGGTGAAGACGAAGCTAATGTTTGACAAGTTAATTCCAGTTGTAAATAATGCAACAAAGCGCCAGGTAGATTTAAACTAGGTCTTCAACCCCTGGATTCAAGTGAAAGAGATGAGAGCTGTGGTTGAGGCACTAATATGAAGCTTAAGGAAAGAGACAACATTTGAATCAGTTCAGGGAACTTCAATTCAGGCAGTACTCAAAAGAGAAAACTTGATAGACATGGCAGCGGAGAGAGCAGGGGGTCACATTCTGGGTGACAGCAAATCCAATGGAGACACAATGTGCAAGATGAAGAGAATATAGGAACTAGATTATTTCCCTACCAAGCCCCATAAATACTGAAAAGCAGAGTTGAAAACAACAGTGAGTCAAGAAAACAACAGTGAGTCAACATAGGTGCACAGAGATAGTGTGGCCATGGGAACCACACAACACCATGTTATTTTGTTCTCAACTCTATCCTGAGCTCCCAGTGTGGATGCTGAATTCAACCAGCAGCACAAAACATTTAGCAAGTAGGATGGTTAATGAAGGAATCACAGCTGTCCGGTTAGAAGAAATTAAGTCAGGAAACATGAGAACTCTGCCCAGCAAGTCTCCCAAGCCTCCTATTCTGCTTTGGAAAAACAAGAAAAATAATAGACACACTGAAAGCTGACTCAGTCAAGAAAGCACTTACTTTGGACCTAATCATAAGGACTCAAGCTCAGTCCCCCAGCACCTATGAGAAAAGCAGGCTATAGTGGCACACATTTGTGGTCCTAGCACTGGGGGACGGGAGGGCAGGGCCAGCCGGTCTTGCCTACTTGGTGAACTCTAGGCCAACCAAAGACCTTGAATCAAAGGAAGTGGACAGCATTCCTGAAAGCGAGATTCAAGGTTGTCCTCTGACCTCCACCACAAGGACATCCACACATATTGGTACTCATGCACGTGCACACAATCACACTCACTCAATCACATGCACACACAAACACACGCACATATGTACATCATTAAAAAAAGAAGAATATGGCCTCTGTAACAAAGCTACTGTCGAGACTGAATGAGAATGAGGTGATATCTTATAAATGTTGAGATAATGGGTATTAGCTATGATTTATTATCATCATGGATTTGCTTTCTTTGTTCATCCTCTGGTGTTTCTTTGCTCTTCCCTAGTCCTGGCTCAAAAACACAGTGTGTTTGTGTTCTCTGCTTACCATGGACAGTCCCCCTCCAACCTCTCCTATGGGTCAGTTTTTCTGCCTGAGTCGCCACTTCTGATGTGGTTCCTCTGGAGCAAACCAGAGCATCCCTGGCCTGGCTGTCACCTCCAAGCTGAGCTCAGTGCTGGGCTTTGAGGGTGAGTCCCTGCCGGGCACTTTATTGTGGTTTCCTGATTGGTTCAGGATGGTTGAGCTTTTGCTACCCCTATCCCCAAGTGAATTCCTTGTCTTGCCAGAGGCTGAAAGGAGAGTGACTTAGTCTTTAGCTCCTCTGGTAACAGCCCCTGGCAGTAGTTCAAGGCAGCTTAGAAGACAGGGCAACAAGTGGCTACAATATGTATTTAAAAGTCTAGCAGACAAGAAAAGGAAATGAAAGCCAGAAAATGTAAGGATAGTAATGTCTGTCTCTAGAGGCATATCCAGTCAATACTGGGCACCTCAGACAGTGTCCCCAGACCCTCAAGACTCTTGGAGAAGACCAACCAGGAGATAGGGCTGAATGGCAAGGCTGAGGTTCAAAGTTTCTCTTGCCTTATCCCAAATTAAAATCAATAATGAATGATTATTCCCTATGCACGCAAGAAGTGATGGCCTGATACACAAGGCTTGGGGTTCTGTCCAGAGCACGGGAAGGATGTTAGGCTCTGGGCTAGTCTCTGGCACAGCTCTACTAGACTCAGGCTGTTGAAATCCAGGGCTTCACTGAGATGGACCTTTAGAATCCAGCCTCCATCAAGGAGAAGACATATGGAAAGCCAATGACAGGGACATGGAGGCACCTCCTATCAATCTCATTCCAGGATATCTGAGTCTCATAACACAAAGTAGGGTGGTTGTCTTTCACAGGCAATAGAGAAAACTAAGGACCCATGTTATGTAGCTGTTGAATTAATGCCTCTGTGAGTTGTCTTCTGTCCCTATAATCAGAATACTAGCTCACAGAGAACTGGGAGTTTTCACCATGTTTTACTGCAGGTATCTGAAACAGTCCCCCAGATCATAGCAGACATTTAAAAACCATGTCACACTCTGATTGAGCTTGTGGTATTGGTAGAGTTTCCCAAACTGATCCTAAAACGTTGGAGTTCTTAAAAAGATTCCCTATAAAAAGTGAGATGATGGGGGTTTACAGGAGCAGTGTGAGGATGCCCTACACAGGATGTGTCCTTCCTGGGATGACTTTAGACTCAAAAGAGACAGTCCCTGCCCATCGATGACCTTAGACTCAAAAGAGACAGTCCCTGCCCATCGATGACCTCAGACTCAGATGAGATGGCTTCTTCCCATAACCACTACACACTGTCTTCCCTTTTATTCACGTCACTCACTCATCCTGGGCTTCATCCTTTTTAATCTCCTCCCTTCTTCTCTTCCTGTATTCTAGTAATATAGTTTTGAGTGGGTATAGAGTAAGGGGCATAGGGGAAATATCTAGATAAGCTAAAAACCAGGCCATGCCCTTCATTGTCCTTTTCCTTGTGCTGTTTCCCTGTTTTCTCTTAAACAAGGTTAGCTTTCATGTGGAAATTTCAAAGCCTCTCAGCTGTGCTTAGAGGACTCCAACTGTATCACCAGCAGCAGGTACTACTCAGTACATCATCTCCACAAGTGAAGTCACAGCTAAGGCCACACAGCCTAGAAGCCAATACTGGTTCACAAGATAGATGGACATATCACATTGGGCAGGGTGTAACCCCTAAAGGGAACTCTCAAGACAAAGAAAATATTTCTTTCCCCTCCCCTTGCCTCCTCTTCTCTTTTCTTCTTACCTTACCTCCCTTCCCCTTTCTTCTCCTCTCCTCTCCTTTTTGTTTTTTTGTTTTCTTTTGTTTTGTTTTCAAGACAGGGTATCTCTGTAGCTTTTGGAGCCTTCCTGGAACTAGCTTTTGTAGACCAGGTTGGCCTTGAACTCATAGAGATCCACCTGCCTCTGCCTCCTGAGTGCTGGG